>JAXBDA010000277.1:0-97708 GCA_036023075.1 Gaultheria prostrata | reverse complement strand
AAAAGGCTCAAAGTTGGAATCAAGCTGGCTGTGTAAACAAATAGGAAGAGGAAGTAGTGTTTAACCAAGAACCGGAGAAGATGCACTGTGTACATGTGGAGAGGAAATTTATCCCACAAAAAAAAAAGTACAGAGGCATTTGAGTCATTTATCATTTTTCTGTTAACTGAGTTAGAATTGCAGTTTAGTCCAAAACCATAGGTAGGTCATTCGATCATTTTTAAAAGTGAGGTAGGTGATTTTTAAAAGTGAGGTAGGTGATCTGCAACTCGCGCTAACCACAGGTAGGTAAAGTGCATTTTGCCCTTGAAAATATGACCCATTTTTGGAGGTGTGGGGAATAGTACAAATGGACAACAAATATGGGACGGAGGGAGTATAAGATATACAACTATACAAGGTACAAAAGAAGAAGTTAAATTTCAACGCATAGAAATAGTTTGCCTGTATTTGAGATGCTTCCCCAGAACAAGTTTGAAGAAAGAGGTGGGCAGCTCATAATGTTGAGTTTTTGGCTTCTCGGTCTTGACTGCTATAGCACTTTCTGTCAAAGCTGCAAGAGAAAAACAACTATTCAATTAATACCAAAAATTATTGTTGATAACAAGGGGTGGACTTTTCTGCTGACAGAAAATCTGCACCATGTCATTCTTACTTTTTCCATTTCAGGGTTTCATTTTATCCTTCAAAAATAAAAAATAGGACCTACTGTATGCAGCGTTTTCTTGAATCTTAAGAATCTAAGTAACCTGAAAAACTTCAACCATCTGATTTGTCAAATATTTTCCGCAACTTTTTTGAAAGCATTCTATTAGAGTCTATCTGTTAAACTTGTATTGATTTATGGATTCATAATCAGCCATCTACCAGGTACAATTTCCTGTTTTTGAGGAGAAAACAGGTGTAGACCAAGAGTTTGGCTGGAGAATGAAAACGTTCTTTAAACGAATGGTTCAGCCATGTACTAGATTCATCGTTCCCTTCTCTTATCCCCTGTTTTCGATTGCAAAAAACAAAACTGAGGAAAACATGTGAACTAAACAAAGTTCATGGACTCTTTACTTGTAGTATAGAAGCTTCTGTCATGAACGCGGTGAGCAACAAATAACTTGAGTTCAAGATCGGTTCGCTTCATAAAATCTAGTTCAACACAATTCGTAACATAACCAAACCAAACTTAAACATTTGCTGAAATTCTTGCTTTCAAACAAAGCTTGAGTCAACTACTAATCAGCTCATTCAGTCTCTAGCGTCTAAAATTCAAGCCACTCGAGATAAACTCATGCCCGGCTCGATCAAAGCCCGTTCTAGATTAGCTCGTACCAAGACAAGTTTATCATATTTTCCAAACCAAACTTGAACAATTCACTAATCGACTCATCTCGTTTACAAGTCTTAATAATGACTTCTGTTATGCACCCATGTTAAATCTATGCCGATCTCACAACCGCCCAAGTTTCCCCTATCCGACAATCACGATAAATTGGTTTGACACAACAATGCTGAATGCTCTAAGCAAGTGAAAAGTATTGCTTACTCAATTGGTAAACTCCATATTTCCTTTTCAAACCGACAATTCAGTTTCGTAAAAGGAGATGACACATTAGGTTAATCGAATCAAGCACACAAACGCACATCCCTTCGTAAAACACAAAAATGCGTACGCCTGTACATACTTTTAGAGAGAGCGAGCGAGAGAGAGAGAGAGAGAGAGAGAGTTACAGTGAGCGAAACGAAGGAGGTGAGAGAGTTGAAGGTCGGAAGAGGACTTGTAACCAGAACGGAGACGAGCGTATAGAAGCAAGCGAGTAAGCCTCCTTATCACTGCGTCTGGCAGCAGATTACCCTCCAGTGAAGATAGCATTAAGCGCACTGTTGCATCATACGGTACCTGCATTAACCCCTCCATCTCTCTCTCTCTCTCTCTCTCTCTCTCTCAGACTTCAAGGAAGAAGATAACTGATTCCCATTCTTCTTTCGTCCCTCTCAAATGAATGGCTCCGCTATCGCCAAGTCCATCCCTCCCTTATTTAAGCTAGTATTTCTCTAAAGTTTGGTGAGTTTTTTTTCCAAACATCCCTTAACTATCACCTATTTCTCTACTTCGTACTTGAACTTTCAAAACTCTATGGGCGTGTTTGATACCAGGTTTCATTTTGGTGGGATTGGTAATAAGATGGGATTAGGATTGAAATTGGTAATGAGGTGGGATTATTAATGAGGATATGAATCCTTTCATCATGTTTGTTTTACGCAGGATTAGACTATGGGATTGTTAATAACATGTTTGTTTTGTCTACAATAGGACCGGATTAAAGTTACTTGTTTCCAATTTTACCCTTAGAATGAAAACACCATTTTGATTATTTTCCACTCGTTTTTCATATGTAACAATCTGTCATGCAGATAAATGATTACCTATTGCTTTGGCTAAAAAAAAAGTGTTTTTTTTTTCCTTATTCAAAAAAAAAATTCGTATTTTTTACTTTGTGTCGATTTTTGGTGGTTTATTGGTTCGTCTCAAAGAGAGGAATCAAAAAATTATAAAATTATTAACCAAACTTAAATTTTTGTGGATAAAGACAAAAATAATCCAATAAACCACAAAATTTTGAATTATTTTTGTCTTTAGTGAACTTTTTAAAAAAATTATATTTTTTAGATTCCTCTCATCGAGACAAACCAATAAACCACAAAAAAACGACACAAAATTAACAAATGTAAATTTTAAATGAATAAAGACAAAAAATTAAACCAAAATGGTTTATTAAGCCAAAGCTACTCACAACAAAGTCAGCCGGAAATTGTTCTCATTTTTCCAGTGACACAATGAGCAAACAGATTTCTCTTGGATGATCATGATGTATATGAATTGGGGGCAATTGGGTCAATAGCTAAAAGGTGGGAGGTGATATTTGTCCTTCCACATTCAATCCCATGGGATAGGATTGGTAATAACACCCCCCCCCATGGGATGGCTAATCCGGTGAAATGGGGGGATTCACAATCCCATAGGACTAGTAGTCCGGCCAATCAAAACCAAAACAAACAAGATTTTTGAGTGCCCCACCACCTTCATTATCCCATCCCATCCTTAAAACCTCCTATCAAACATGCCCTTTATGTAGTCCTGAACTACTTACTTGAAGTGCATGTAGTCCATTTCCTAACAGTTGTTAGTTTCATGGACGGAAAATGAGCAGTGTTCGCGTCACGGGTGATCACGTCCCCAAACCCAAGGGTAAAAACGTCATTTCCCATGTCGAGACACCAATTGGCGCCAATACCTTCCAGATTTCCTTCTAAATTCTGCAAACCAAACCTACTTGTGGCTTAGAAAAAAAACAGAGCACACACACACTCTCTCTCTCTCTCTCTCTCTCTCTCTTTTTCTTTCCCTTACAATCTGAAAGAACCCAGAATAATTTCATAACAAAACCCCGATTAGAAGACTCAATTTGTTTTTTTTTTTTTTGCGAACCCAACTGCTATTGCAAATGCTGGTTAATTAAAGCTTCAAAAGTAAAAGGCAGCCTAGATTTCAACCACCAAAAGGCGGTATATGATATCACCACACCACCGATTATAATAACCATCAAACATTAACGATAGTACAGCCAATGGATGACGAAATTTGAAAAGCCAAGATGAGTAAGTATGCTAAAAAGTAGACTAACAGTCCAGCAAACCCATATTGGATTTTTCCAGAAAACAAGTAGCTTCACATATTGAATTTTCCAGATTCAACAGTCCAGCAAACCCAGAAACAGTACCTAGATTACATAGAAACATTTTCACATTGCCATAGTACTAATTGTCGACAATAAATCTTAACTATAACAAAATCAAACTAGAAACCTAGAATACATGATTCATAAATGCAGAGGTTCATAATACCAAATTACAGAGAAGTTCATAACACTACTAAAGTTCATGATACCAGCAACCTAATAAATTCAAAAGCTACACAAGTGCCCAACTAGATTTCAGCCATGTTGTTCCAAAAAAAACCCACAGATTTCAGCTATGAACTATTACAAAAAGTGGACACAGTTGTGTTACAAAAAGAGGACACAAAGATGGTTCACTGCTGCTCTTGTGCACTGATGGTAGGGGGAGTGCAAGTTGGCCTCATTCGAGGGGGCCTAAACGATCTCCGAGGGGGGTTGCTGTGAAGTGGTATCACTGTTTGAAGTCTTTTTCTGTGAAATGCAACCTTTTTTTGAAGTCATTTGCCTACGTTTGTTCACTGGATTGACTTGAACAAGGGCTTTGCATGTCCGTTTGTTGTGCCCCTGTTTCCCACATTTTTGGCATGTCATTTTCACACCCACTCTACTGAGCTTGAATGGGTTCTTTCGAGGCTCATCTGCCTCCCTTCTTTTTGATTTCCGTGGCCTTCTAGACTTCCCTCAAGCTTCCCCAATACCCTGTGTTTTGCCTTATAACACTGATTGACTGAAACTCTACATTTGAACTCATAACTAACCTTCTCCACAAATTCTGAAACCTTGAGATTAGGACTGATCCTTATGTCATCAAAGTAAATCCTGGCCAACCACCTGCTATTCATCAACCTATTGGTCCAAATCCTGCCACAATTATGATTTGGATTGTAGTGTTTTATCTGCAAGGTCTTTGTGTTCTTTGGCATCCCACAATCGGAAGCATAAATCAGCCAAGGACACCCTTTCTTGCCTTCGTTTAGTTCTTCCTCAGTAAACTTCTTGTACGAGCAAATAGCCCTCACCCTTGTGGTTTCATTTTTAATGAATTTTATGTCCTTTCCCTGGAGAATAGCATGCTGCCTTATTGCCTCAGCCAACTGGACCCTACGCTTGAATATCATACCACTACAGAAAACAGGTTCTTCTTTCCCCTTCAAAGGCCTGAAAACAGATTTCTTATTCAGTGTTTGATCATGTCCCTCATCTTCTTCGTCATCCATGCTACAAAACCCATCATCAGAATCTGACTCATCTCCCTCTTCCTCGTACATCATTTCATTCCCCTCATTAGTGTTTGTTGGTGATGGATCCTTGACATTCTTACTTCCATATTCTTCTATGTTCACATCCACATTTTCTTGATACAACATATCATCCTCCTCACTCAAACCATAATCACTATCACTAAAATGCTCATAGTTTGCATCTGAATCTGAGTCATCCACTTCAATCCCATCAGCTAAAGTGCCACCTATCCCTTCTACCATATGCACATCCTCAATTGTAATTCCACTCTCTAGGAAGGTCCCACTTTCCCAATTCCAATCACCAACGTTGACATCTCCCAAATCATGGACATCGGAATCAGGGATGATGAGGAAAAGTTCTATTTTCCTATCACTAATACACTTACCCATCTCATAAACATCATTATCATTCTCCATAATTTTAAAGTCTTCATTACTAGGGACCTTGTACCAGAACTCTACTAAATCACTCAACCCTAACTTTTTACGAATTTCATGCAAGTCAAGTAATGAAACTTTATCTCTTTCTTCAAAGTCGCTATAACTTACTTGTCCACCAATGTAGGACTTTCTACTCCTTTCAACAACAAAAATACCCCCATGGTGGACCTTGAATGAGAAGAAATCAGGGTTGATATCTGTAATACAAGAAAAATGCAGCATTAATATATAAGACAACTCAGATTTGCATTAAACATTATTGTAGTCGCACCCAATCATCTGATAAGGAAGGAGAAACAGTTAATTAAAAAAACAATGACAATTGACTATAACACTTAATTAAAAAAAAAAGGACAATTGACTAATGCCGCACCGTACCACGGGGGGCTACGCCCCCCCGCACCCCCCAAACCTTCGGGCCTTCGGCCCCAACCCGAAAAGCTGAATCTGCGATGGGCCAGTACCTCACTCCGCTCCACTTGGCACTGCCCTTTTACGAGTACCTCTCATACACACCATATGAGCCACAAGTTCTAACAATAGGTTTATTTCCTATGTTACTAATTATTACAGTTGAACAAACATCAAGATAAACATACAGTTTTTGAGGGTTGACAAATGCACATACAGAGAGGAACAAAGCCTAATGCAAAGGATTGCTTTTATAGCTGCTCAAGTCTGATTCAATAAACTAGTTTAATAAGCAGAGAACCCCAACACAAACAGTTGGGGACCACGACACCAAAACAATTTTCTAGATTATTGTAATGTAATAGAAAAATGGGACCACTACTTTCACAAACACCAAAACCCATGCAATCATTATAAAACCCTAGTTTCATGCACAAATTTTTCCAAAAAAATGAACCCAACCCATGAAAGGGAAGAACCGATCAAAGTGAAGGAAAATGTGTAAAAATCTGGGTTGAACAAGAAGGATACATCACAAAATTGGAGATGGAGAAACTGGGTTTTTGTGATCCATTTTTTATCCATCACAAATGACCTCTGATTGAACAAGAAGGTTGAGAAAAAGTGTAAAATCTGGGTTGAACATGAAGGATGGATGCAATATCAATCATCTTGTAGTTGTGAAAAATCTGTACAAAACCCTATTTTTACAAATCAGAGGTGTGATACCAACTTACAGTTTGGGATACGCTCTTTTCCTTGCCTCAACCGATCGTCCATCCCAAGATTGGGGCCGGAGAAACCCTATTTCTTCGACTGATGTTTGTTTCTTCGCTTCTCTCTCTCTTTGTTTCTTCGTTTCTCTCTTTGTCTTTCTCTCCCTGTTTTTCCTGGAGATAGCGTAAATGGGGAAGGAAGGAGAAGGGGTCTGACATTTTTACCCTTGGGTTTGGGGACGCGATCACCCGTGACGGGAACACAGGTCATTTTCCGTTCATGAAACTAACAGCTGTTAGGAAATGGACTACATGCACTTCAAGTAAGTAGTTCAGGGACTACATAAAGAGTTTTGAAAGTTCAAGTACGAAGTAGAGAAATGGGTGATAGTTTAAGGGATGTTTCGGAAAAAAACCTCAAGTTTGGTAGTAGTTCTTTGACTTCTTTCGATATTTTGCTGTCAAAAAATGTCATGACGTCATGGTGTCACTTTTGGGTCTATGGCTTTACTGTGGGATTTTTTTTGGGATTCGCTGATATGACATTCAACGAAAACAACATATTCCCTCCATGGCAACGGGTAGGGTATGGATCGGGAGACCCTATTCCATGTCCAATCCCTGATTGGAGGGTCTTTCGTCATCCCCGCCCCCATCCCCATTTGGGATATTAGATAAAGAATCATACCCACCCCCAATGGGGATCGGGTTTCACCCGAATCTACCCATACCCAAACAAAAAAAAAAAACAATTTAAGATTAAATAAATTGATATTTATATTTAGAAATATAATTTCAATTGATCTTCTTTGAATATTAAATATTCTATTATGATAGATATATAGTAATCGATAAGATTTGTTAATTAAATAGATAATTGTTTACATATACTATAACTATACTCAAGATTTATGTGTATGTTCTTAGTTATATGTACATATATAATATAGTATATGTAGTATGTATAATTGGTTACGGGGAGGGTAAGAGGCGGGTATGGGTATTCGGGGGTGGGGATTACAAAATAATACCCGCTCCATACCCGAACGGGTTTTCTTCTTATCCTACCATATCCGCTCCTATTGGGAAAAAATTATGGGTTACTCCTGTCTCCATATAGGCGGGCGGGGCGGGTATCCACTGGATATGGGGAAATTGTCATCCTTACCTCTGTCCCTATTTTATGGTCCCTTTTGGGGATTCCACCTCAATAAGGGAACACAATCATTTTACTTTTCAAAATCTTTTTTTTCTCATTTTACCCCTCAATCATTACATTTTCTTACTTTTTTAGTAGTACTAATTTCAAAAAAAGGGTAAAATATAGAATTCATTACGTATTGCCCATTTAGTTTTGAAATAGGACAATTTTTTTGGGACAGCAAAAAGTGCAAACTGAGACTATAAAATGGGGACGGAGGGAATATTCTTTTTTTTTTTTTCCAGTTCGATTTATATCAGTGGGTTAGCGGAGTAGTTACAAAGCTAATGCAGAGGGGTCCAGATTGTAGAAGCTATCCATAGCTCTGAACCCCAAACGCCTCTATCGAGACTCGAACTTTGGTCTCACTTGTGGAAAAATTAGGAGATAACCGTTAGGCTATTAGTCCCTTTACAAAAATTAATGAACTTGATAAATTCCAATTTTGCCATTCCTTTTTTGATTTGACAAGAATCGTTTAAATGAAAAGTTGTAATAATTATGGGAAAATAGAGAAAATGTAAAAAGTGTCAATGATTATGTCTTGAAAGAAATTGGAATCTCAAAGCGGTCCTAATTTTTTGAGACGGGGCGAGTATTTTTAATGAAAACTTAGCCTCTATTCAGTGTGCCGAAGCACATACACGTAAATGTCACAATTTTAGGGAAGGTTTTGAGGGAGGTTTTGGGGTAATTAAGTGGGAAATACATAGAGACAAAAGAGTTAAAAAAAAATTAAGGTCCTATGACACCGTCACGTAGTGCTCCAACCACTTCTCCATCACAAATTCATATGAGACCACCGAATAATTATTTGATGAGAGAAACAAATAAAATTTATTAGAAATCTTTATGAGAGGTGGCAGTTTTGGAAACTCCTAGAAAACATAACCGTAGTGCTTCGAGACACTCTAGTATCACGCATTTTTGTGTAATCCAAGCCTAAGTGCATATCACGCATTTTGGTGTAATCCAAGCCTAAGTGCATGGACTCGGGGCCAATGTATAGTATTAAAGTGATCCGGAGCATTTCATGACTATGCTTCGAGATTACCGAATAATCACTCCAATTTTTTGCACCAATTTAGCTTCCCCAAATCTCACGGGTCATGCAAGCCAATTGTTTGGTATTGAATGATACGATTGGTACAGAGTATCATATATCATATGTCACGTCAATTCATTTCTCAAATCACCAAAAAAGTCTCTTATCAGAGCATCTCCCATAGCCTCAACAAATTGCCTAGAAAATATGTCATACACACATATAGCTAAGTAAAAAATATCATATCTACCTAACAAACTAACTATTTCACTAAAAAATAAAAATAAAAAATAAATCAAAGGCTCAGATATATATCATCATCGCCTCACTGCCACCAACCACCATCACCGACACACCCAAACCACCATCGCCTCACCGCCACTAGCTACCATCACCGATATACACAGACCACCGCACCGCACCCACCATCATCGGCCTAAATATCATCATCACACACACACACACACAAAATAGGCTCAGATTGTAAATATCATAATCGCCTCCCGCAATGGCTGTAACCACGGTTGCCCGTAGGCCATCCAGGTTGCCCCACCATGAAATCCACCAGAATTTGACCAAAATCCAGTTGGAGAAGAGGAGAGAGATAGAGAGAGTAATTTTCACCGCCCGGAGGAGTCAAACGATGGCGATGATGATGGCGAGAGTGTTGTGTAGGTTTGAATGGAAACTTAGCCTAATTATTTAATGCTTCTGGAGCACATACATATAAATGTCACAATTTTTTAGAGAGTTTTTTGGGTAATTATGTGGAGAGATGGATAAAGAAAAAAGAGTAAAAATATTAGAGGGTCCATCATAAATTCATGTGAGAGACCACCAAATAATTATTTGATGAGAGTAATAAGATGCTTCATCCGTCGAGATTTGTTTGTGCCTTGTTCAATTGCAATCCGATAAAAAATTAGTGATATCTTTAAACATTTCAACAGCACGCATTCTGGTGTAATCCAAGCCTAGTCTATAGACTCTAGGCAAATGTGTAATATTAAAGTGATCTGGAACATTACGTGAGTACGCTCGGGGAATACCGAATAATCACTCCAGGCCTAATTTTCTACTTGATTTTATCAAGTGAGGAAGAAAATTGATAAAATCTTAAATTTTTGCACTAAATAATATGATATTTTATTAATTTTCTTTAAGAGTTGATTTTATAAAAAAAATTATCAAATGGGAAATTAGGCCCCAATTTTTTTTTTTGCAATCAATTCAGCTTCCCCCCAAAAGAAATGAAAATACACACAATTATCGTCCTTCTATCAGAATTTTTGGTGGGAAACGGTTCTAATTTTCGTGGCCTCTCTCGCCTTACCCCCAAAAATGGCGTCGCCGCTCGCCGTCGCTCCCTCCCCACCTCTCCGATGCTTCCACTCTCTCTCCCCCCTTTACCCGGTACCCTCTCTCTCTCTCTCTCTCTCTCTCTCTCCATATATAGATATATATATTATTGACGTTTATGTATTTGTACATGTAAGTGTAACCTGTAAATCTACAAAGGCATATATTCGCACACTTACTACTTGCTTGGCAGCAGTCCATACGGGGCTTTAACGGGCTTTAATTGGCCCCTGAACGCTGGGATTGGTTCCGGATTAGTTGATGTGCGCGTAGCTGCCCCGGATACATGAGTTTTTTGGAAAAAATCACTTACCATTTGCCTTTCGTTTTTCTTTCCCCTCATTTTCCTCACAAAATTAAACGATCTGCGTAGGAGAAAGAAGACTAATATACTTGTGAATTAATTTCAATTGTTTTGTTGATCTGGAGAAGTTTTATGTTGTTTTTGTTGATTTGGAATTCAGACGTCAGGATCGAACATTTCGCGTTTCAGCATTGGGAAGCTCTGTCTGTTTTCTTCTATTGATATCAAGGGCTGGCAAAAGAGGTAGTGTTAGTTCTGTGGCTCGATAAATATGTTTGTGTACTGTTCAATAAATAAACAAATAAATATGTTTGTGTATGTATTAGTATTATAGTTTTGACTTTTGAGACCCATGACCTAAGTCACATAATGCAAATGCGTGAGCACGAGGATGAAGGAGTCTTTAGAAAAACATCCCAAACTGCCAAAAACTCGCGAGAGCGAGGATTGAGAGTGCGGGTGTGGAGCGAGTATTGAGATTAGGAGCAGAAGGTCTTACTAGAGGATTATGTGACTAATAAGCTTGTGACTTTAATTTCAACGTGGTCAAAAGCACAGTAAACTAAAATGTTGTGTAGGTGAGTACAGAATAGGAAAGAATCATGTTCAATAAAGCTAGAGGTGGTGTTTAAGAACTGAATTTAGGATTGTTTGGCATGGTGTTATTATTTCAATGAACATCTGTTGCTGGCACAAGTACGGAGTGATTTTTAGGCAATTCAGATATAGTATAGACCTAAGGTAGGCTGACATTTTGTAAAAGTGCCAAGAGAAGAAGCAAGGGCCTAACTATGTGGCTTAATGAAGAGCTGAATGGCAAAAGATGATTTGCATAGCCAACCCACGTGGTTGGAGTTTGTAACATTGTTAAGTCATACGAGGACAGTTTAAGAGCTTGAAAGTTGAAACTGGACTTATAACTAATCTAAAGAACAAAGTATTGGATTCAGATAGCGGATGCATCACGGTCATGTTGGTGATTGAAGGGATCACGTACAATATTTTCAGTGCACTGTGTTCATTAAAACTATAGCAGTTAAACTCAACTAGGCTTTTAAGATTCATCTCGAGGATGCGATTAGCCACTAGGAAACAGAATTTACTTTTTGTCCCTGGGACTGCCTTTTGAGAGTGTAGGTGTATTTTGATGACTCCAGTTCAATTTTCTGTTTTCTGAATATGTTGTAGATTTGTTATTTTCTCCTCCTAGGACTGTACCAACCAAACCAAACCAAACCATGCCTTGTTTCAAGTAATTGGGTCGGCTACATAAATCTTGTTCGCCGTTCTCTTCTATCCTCCTTGGTCTATGTTTAGAATAAAATGGCAAGCCAAGATAAGTCAGAAAGCTATACCCCGAGCAAGAGCCTGCGGACATAATAGGTTACTTCTTAGAGATGGCCGAGGAATAAATTCCTTGTAAAGTAAGATTATATGTTTTTTTTTTTCTTTTGCATACTTAGCTATTCATTCCCAATACGTTTTTCTTATTTTCTCTCTTGGGGGAAGGGACCCATGCACCCATGGAGATTTGAGGAAATCTTGGTGGTCATATCTCAACCCTTTATTTGAGATTGCCATGCTGAATTGGTTTTTCAGTTTATAAGTCGCTATCTTTGCTATAAACTTAAATGACAATTGACAAGCGGAGCTTTTGACAATATAATTTTTGAACATAATAAACAGGCAAACTTTGATTTGTGCAGTCAATCAGGATGCTGAGGAGTTATTCAAAAAAATTGTGGAGGTGGATAGGCTGATAGATACAATGAGGGATGCAAATGGAAATGAAGTAAGCAGATGGTGCTTTGTAGTTATTATCAAAATTTTCCTTTATCATTGACTGAAATGTTACTGTAAAGCATGATTCGCTTGAATTCAAATGTTTGCTACCAGATATATTCTTCTAGTCATGTTATTAATTACCTGTCATTCTGACAACCACATCCCATACAATTTAGCATCAACAGTGGACACTAAGATGACTTCACCTCCTTACTAGAATATCTTAGGACTAACAAGTGGACCCTAAAAGCAAGTTCTCTCAATCATACGATACTACAGAACTCATTCTATACAGGGCTTAACTTCAGCAATTTCATTTGGGGCATTTCCAGACAAGTTGACCTATAAGATGACTTTGATAGCCTAACGTTATTTTCTTCTTAAATAAATGTGTTGCGATCAGATCAAATCAGAATCTAGATTATCATTTTCTAGTGTCTCCGGTAAACTTAAGGCACAATAGAGCTGTATATTTCAGATGCCAAGCATGAAACTAGACATATTAATCCATTAGCCTACTTGATTCTTTCTGAGAAACTTTATTAGTTTTGGCTTATAAATTAGATAGGGAAGGAGATGAGTAGTAGGTGAATTACTTTAACCTGCTTGGTGTCTTCTTATGCACAGATTCCAAGTATTCTATTGAACTTGTTTTCCTTGTGATTGATCTGCAAACAGCTTCAGAAGCTTGTGGTCGAAAACGTTCTTGCTTTCAATGAGAGCTTTTGGTTGCGACTTGCGGCTAGAACTGAGACTTGCAAATCTGAGGACGATAAAGCATGGTTTTTTACTTGGTCGACTTTAGGTTTATCGTACTTTTGAGTTTAGTCCCTGTTTTCTTTAAGAAATCGTATTGCCCTAATATCTTTTTGTATGCAGAAAGACTATGAAGAATTTGCCTCAACTCTAATGAGCATAGTGGATCGCGTGGTTAATAAAACCAATGTACTCTCTCTCTCTCTCTCTCTCTCTCTCTCTTTGTGTGTGCGTGCACGCATGCTGCATTATCACACAAATATCGTCAGATAGCATTCCTGAGAGCTTAATAACTTCATTTATCATTTTTTTTTGTCGTACTAAAGGATAATATTCATAGTTTCCCTCTCAATGCAGGAAAAAATAGAGTTATCTACGGATGTTCTAAAGGAAATTATAAAGCCTGCACTTGATGAAGTGGAAGAGATTCCTTGGCCGCCTCGAGATCCTGAAACTATCAAGCTTATGGAGAGAGTAAAGCTTCTCTTGTTCCTTTTTTTTTTTTTTAGAATTTTCTTTCATATGGGATTAATGGATGAAGATAGGTATTAATTTTAGTACATCAGAATTCAGATAGTAAATATTGTCTTCTCTCATTGTAGATTTTCTCTGTTCTTTTTCCACGACTTATGGGGTTGATGATTATCTATAGCTACGAACGGAGTCGCGATTTTTATCTTCTTTATTTTTCTGGTGTGTGTGTGTGTGTTTGTATAACGGAGAAAAATATTTAATAAAATAAAATTGAGTGTGATTACTTCTTTTTTAGACCCTAATTGGCAATGAATCAAGACATATTAGATGACAATTACTCATTGTGAACAAAGACAGCAATTTGCAAAATGAAAAGTAACTGTTTTTAAATAACCAAATCCACCCATCTAAAATCTCACTTTCTACCCCTGTCAAGCAATTGGAGTTAGAGAGAAGTTTTGTGGAGGTATGTAGAATCACCCAAAAAAGGAACTTTTATTCCAAGCATGATTCATGCTAATGTTGGAGTGCACACTGAAGAGGTCTCGTTATACCATATTATTATTGCACACGTGGTAACTAATGTTGAGACTGTCCCTGTACATGTCTTTCCCCGTTCTCCTGTTATTGCTCTTACGTAATGATGTCCTTATTGGTTGCATCTGAAAGGTATTGATGCCATTTAGTGGTACACAACGGATTAAAGCTATTGTCCCTCAGATATCTTTTTTTACTGCTGTCCCTCATATTTTTTTTCTCAGAGAAAGAATAATTATATTGGGGGTACAATGTGCCCAATCATCAGGAAATCAACCAAAAGGAGCTGGAAGGGCAACTAGATGAAGGGTTCCTTTCAGAAGTTAATGCACAGTTACGGAAAGTGAGTAATTTAATTGCCTTGTACTTTGTTGCCAAAACATAATGATGTTGTTAGAATGGTTACAGTACATGAGTACAAGATTAGTGGCGAGTGCCATACATATTGCGTGTGGGAACTTTTAAGTTTCTTCGAGGGTTCCAACTTGAAACCAATTGGTAATAGGTGGAATAACCTCTAGATTATATTCACCAATCTAGGGTGGCTTAGGCGAGCGATGTGGGATAAAGTCTAACACTCCCCCTCACCTGCAGCCCAGATGCACATGGAGGTATGAATTGATGAGGTGAGGCAGTTGACTCGACCATGTGAGGTAAGGCTACCCAAGACCTAGCTCTGATACCATTTGGCAATAGGTGAAGTAACCTCTAGATTATATTAACCAAGCTTGGGTGACTTAGGGGAGCGATGTGGGATAT
Organism: Gaultheria prostrata; assembly: GCA_036023075.1. Classification (NCBI taxonomy): domain Eukaryota; kingdom Viridiplantae; phylum Streptophyta; class Magnoliopsida; order Ericales; family Ericaceae; genus Gaultheria; species Gaultheria prostrata. The sequence continues at coordinate 82,945 of JAXBDA010000277.1, read as the reverse complement.
AGTCTATTAGGAACATTTGAACAATATCTGTTTCATTTATGGAAACTGAAATATAGTTACCTTATTGAATTAGGCAAGCACGTTGGTTAAGCGAGCATGCTTGTTGCTAGCCTTGCAATCATTCTTTGTCGGGCTAGTTGAATCTTGTTTGTTCCTCCTCACCGAAGATATTTTTATTCCCAATAAAAATGAAGTTATGTCACGTATCCTGAGCCAGTACTTTGAAGGCTGTAGTGATTTAGACAGCAATGTTTTTGTGGGATACCACCTTAATGAAAGTATGAAACTTGTATAGTTCTGAACTCAACCACGGTTACGTATCTCTAAAGCATTTCTTAGGAAACAAGAACTTGATATCTTTGCAATAGTTAGATAAGGTAGTGACTTCAGCTGGCATGCCTCATATTCTTATTAAGTTACTATTGTTCGGTTAATGTGGGAGTTTGAATGTTCGGTTAATGTGGGAGTTTGAACCTCGTTATTACATATTGATATTTTCTGCACAAGAATGACAACAGCATAACTACACAATTAAGAGTAAATGCAACTACTGATGCTGCATCATTCATGTTACTCCTTGTATATGAAGACTCTCCTTTTAAATGTTATAACTTATAAGTTTGTTCATCTACATTCTAGGGCTTACCATGTTGGTCACTAGGTTGGTGTGGCCCCAATATATGGGGTGATTAAACTAAAGCCATATATCCTACGGGAACCGGCATGCCTCGAGGCACACTCTGGCTTATGGTTCTTCTATAACTGCCTTATGTTTTCTTCAACTGAGATTTTCCGCTGTGTACATTTTGTACTTGCATCATTATTCATCGATTATGTCTATTAAGAATTCGATTGATATCGTCATTGCATGTGTGCGTGATATAACTAAGGGTGAATTTCCTGTTTTTAGCTAAAAGTGCTAAAACTCTTAAAAGTAGTTGATGTATGTGAAGAGAATAACCCGTCTCGAAATCTGTGTTTAGGAGTTTTAGGAGATGGATTATATTGGGAAACTCAATCTAAGTGGGCCACTGTTTCAGTGCTTAAAACTATATCCACTACCCTTGAGGTTATGGGTTTGAACCGGAGGGATGTCACTTTGTTCAATGTTCGTTTACCAATGGTTAGTTATGCACCCAATCTTCCTTCTCATTCACCAACGAAGCTAGATATATCATAGACTTTTAGTTTTATATGCATGATATGAATCACTCAATATGAACTCTAACAAGTACCATACAGGATTAATTTTTTAATCATTTGCAGGCAAAAGAAGATGGGGACAAGCCAGGGCTTCAGGCTATGTTGCAAAAAGTCCTCCAACTATATGCATCCAAAGTCCTATCTAGACGTAGCTATGCCAAAAAGGGTATGAGCATACATATACCCTTGGTTGTAATGTTGATTATTCAAGGAAAAGATTGCAATTGCAAAGTGTTAGGTGGAAGATATGAGATCCCATTAAAAAAGCACAAAAAGGGAAAAATATTTGGGTGTTTTGCTTTGTTATTGACAACCTGTCCTCGTTCTGTTTCCATAGGGAATGAGGTCTTAAAGGCAGAAAAGTTTCTTGAGACCATAATCAAAGGTACCTATTGTCTGACCCCAAAATGTTGCTTCTTTTATGTTTTAATCGCTTCCATGGTTTTTTTTTTTTTTGTCTTTTTTGGTGATTAAAAAAAATAATCCATTCCATGTTTTCAGGAATTGGGATTTATACTAAGTGTTACATTATGTGAGTTAGTACCATAATCAGATATACCTACTTTTTGAGGAATTGCAATCAATTTCTACTTTGTTTGGTGCTACATTCTTTGTTAATTTTTAGTGAAATTCGGATCAAGGGTCCCTGGTGCACAACACTGTGTGTTGCGGGGATCCGGTCGTCCATTGCGAAAATGCATGGCTCGGATTTAATCCAAGCAATGGACGGTTCGGATTTACATGGAAGAAGGGCCAAATCTTATCGCATCCATGACCTTTGGCGTGAAGTTATAATCGCACAGTCTCGAGAGAGAAACTTTGTCACGATAGCAAGGGAAAAAGACATATCATGGCCTGAGAAAGTGCGGTGCCTCTCGATCCACCATTCCTTTGATTTGGAAGATATGCAAGGTATTTCTTTCACTTGCCTTCGTACTTTGCTCAACTTCACTTCAGGAGCTCCTTTGTCACAGCTTGCATCCTTAGGAAAGGTGTAAGGTTACTCACGTTGTTAGACCTGGAAGAAACACAATTGGACACGTTTCCCAATGAAATTGTGAAATTGCTACATCTTAGAGCACCTCCAGCCCTAACTCAGAACCAAACCCAAATTCAAAATCTGAGTCAAAACCCCCTAAATCTCACTCCAGTCTTTGAACCAAACCCATACCAAATTGAGTTTTACTCAAATTTCTACCCAAATCAAGGGGGACTCAACCCTTTACCCAAATTTCCAATGGTAACTTGGTGGTGGTGTTCGTCGCCGGAACTCCGCTGTCGTCGTCAACTCCGGCAATGGTAGCAGAATACAGATCGTGAGGTCACCAGTGACGAGCGGTGGTCTAGTGGTGGTAGCAGAACATAGATTGGGCTACGAAGGTGGACGAACACGAAGAATCGACGACGGTGGTTACAAGCAACGGTACTGGCGAGGGGCGGCAAAACCCTAGAAAAGCTGGCAAGGGGAGGCGGATGATGGTGGTGAGGGGCGGCAGATGATGGTGGCGAGGGGTGGCGGAACCCTAGAAAATCTGAGTTAAACGACTGGAGTTCCCCGTATCAAACTGAGCTTTTACTCGGAATTTCACTCAAATCTGAGTTTAAAATTGAGTCAGGGCTGGACTTGCTCTTACCTATTTAAGTTTGGGAGGGACAAAAATAAAAATGATCCCGAAATCGATAGGGAAACTCAAGAAGTTGGAAACCTTGGATCTCAAACACATGTATGTCATCGAGTTGCCTAACGAGATCTTAAAGCTCTAACATCTTTGCTATCTATTTTTGTATTGTAAGGACCCCATGTTCAGCTTCGATCAAAGTGGCTTCAAAGCCCTCGTGGGAGTAGGAAGTTTAAATTGCTTGGAGAAACTATGTGGCATTGAATTAAACCAAGGGAACAATAGTGGAATTGTGCCAAGAGAGGTGGGGAAGCTAACTTAATTGAGGAAATTGCTCATTTTAAGGCTACGGAAGAAAGATGGGACGGTGCTATGCTCATCCCTTGAGAAGCTAAACAGCCTTCGCTTGTTGAATGTTCAAGCTACCGAAGAAAATGAGATCATCAATTTAGATTCTCTGTCTGCGCCGCCTCTACTTCTCCAATTGCTCCATCTAAAAGGATGTTCGGAGAAGATGCCCCATTGGATACCTTCTCTTTTCAACTTGACTTGGGTACACTTGTGGCGGAGTAAGTTAGGAGATCCACTGCAATTCCTTTAAGTTTTGCCCAATTTGGCTTCCCTTAGACTTGATTTGGCATGTGAAGGATAGATTGTGTTTCAAGGCCGGTGGATTTCAAAAGCTTCAATTTTTAGTGCTTTCTTTAGGAGGTTTGAAATGGGTTAGAGCGGAGGCTGGCTCGATGCCTAATCTTGGGATTCTTTGTTTCATGAGTTGTAAATTGATGATAGAGTTGCCCACTGGTTTTGAAAATTTGACCAACCTTAGATTCATTTCATTTGTTGGATATGTCTGATAACTCGATTTCGAGTTTGGATAAAGGGAAGCAAGGTGGGGATTATTGGAAAATTTCACACGTCCGTGTTAAAATTGTGACAGTTGCAAATGGTCGGAGGACGTCTTCATATTATCTGTAGTGCGAGAGGCAGAGAGAGACAGAGCTACGAATTGGTCATTCACTAAGGTTATTTGAATTGTAAATGGTAATGATAACTGAGTTCTATGCCAAGAGGAATCCGACACTGGTCCAATGAAGGGCCAAGCCCGAAAACATAACCATGAGAAAGGTAAGCATCACTATTGGAGTCGTGCAAATGTACAAGAAGTTTGATAAAGCAAAAGAAGAGGTGAAATAGTGTCTTCAGAAGTACTGCCAAGTTTTTGTGATATTTACAAGGGTAAGCATGTAATGGATACCTGCTACTTTAAGACCAAAAAAGCAGGTCAGTTGGGCCCAAAAGAGGTCGGGCGATGTGCACTTAGGTGCTATGCACCGTGCTGTGCACCTCTCGGCTGTCCGATTGTGTTTTGGACAGTCCGGATGTGTTTTGATTTTTGACCGATAAAAGTAAATCAAAATTAAATTAAAATTGCCAAATGCATCCAAGCCATCCAAAACATGATCGGACGGCCGAGGAGTGCACAACACAGTGCATAGCATCCAGGTGCACAACACCCACCCCAAGTCCCAAAAGGTCCTGGGTCTCCTGATGAACTAAAACCTGAAGTACACGAGAGAGTCTGGTTTTTTCCCCCTTTTCTTCATTTTATACGACTACTTTTGGCCTTTATAGGTCCCTTTTAGAAGATGAATTTGATGTCTTATTTTAGGAGATTAATTGACACCAAATAACATATAATTCATGCTAATGTGGAGTGATCCTCATTTTCTCTGCACCGGTATCATTGAAGCCGAGCATGTTTCTATAGCTAATTCATTAAAATCTTTTTGGAAGGAAATTTTTGGTTGGATTTTATAGATGTCTGAGATTACCTCCTCAGAGCCTTGCCGCGTAGTTACCAGAATTCTTATTCTTGTTCTACTGGCTGCAGCCCCTGAAGAAGAGTGGAATAAGCTGTTGATCGACGGTATGACTCTTGGTAAAGGGGAAATCTCCCCAGAGGAACTTTATGCTGTTATTAAGAAACGAATTGAACGGACTTTGATCCGGACGGTAGGCACACCACTGGCTGGTTCTCGGCCCATTTGAGTTCCAAATACTTCAAATTCTGTTACCATTTATCATATTCTCTCTCTCTCTCTCTCTCTCTCTCTCTCAGGATGGTGGTTCTTATGAGCAGCGGGTTCTTGTCGAATACCTGAAGGGAATTCAAAAAAGAGCGGAGGAGGTTGTCCAAGTACTCCAGGGCAAGCCACAATAGCTTGTGTTCAAATTCCAGGTGGGAGAAATTCAGTAAATGTATTTATTGTACAGAATTTGAAAAGCAGTTCCTCTATGTAGTTGAAAAACGAAGAGGGCAATTCCCTAAAGAAGAGGAAACGCGGATTTGGGCACGAAATGTACCGATTTGGCACCCGGACTCTTACAACTTACAAGGCAGTCTGAAACTTGTGAAAGCACCTGCTGATATGTATGCCTGAAATCATAATTTTGTAGATTCGCAATCATTTTTCGGATTCAGGAATTTGAAATGCCTTGGCAATTGTATGCGGGTTTGGTTAAATTACTGATGCTCCTTTCTTCTGAAGAATAGTTTTTGATTTGACAGAATTAAAGGGAAAATGAGGGAGATGAGATCCACATCTTGTGGTCGGGAAAAGGCCGAGGCATTGGAACTGGGTGAGGATTTTGGGGGTCATTCTGTTGAAATTTTTCGGTGAAAAAAAAACTGAATCAGAACTTAGATTTTCAACTATATTTAACCGAAACTAGTCCAAAACTCGAAAGGTTGCTTTTTAAATATTGTCATAAAGTATAATTTTATAGTTCCATCCCACGAGTGTCCTTATTTGAAAGTCTCCAATTTTTTTCTACCTAAGAAGTCTTAAATATTATTTTTAAAAATCTACAAGTAATTTTTTTTTTGTGACAGACGAAAATAAAATCACGAAGTAAAATTCTTACATAATCTCGAAACAAATATAATTTTGACAAATTATAAAAAATCAATCATCAATGGCTATGGTTTGGATACAAATTGAGGGCACCCCAGGGAATCTAATAAAGGCAGGGGTAATATAGTCTTTTTATTTATAGGAAACACCCATAATGCAAAATGAGAATGTAAAAATGATTATCAAATTATGTCTTCATTGTGTGGTTTTGAGAATGTATTTAGGGAAAATGCCTTCTACAAATAGGTTGCCAAACCCTCCTAAAATGCCTTCTACAAATATGATGTCAAACAGTCATACTGCAAAATGTATAACGCATAATGGATAATCAAGGCTACGGCCCCAGCATTTGGGTAACAAAATGGGTAAAACATGGGAGATGGCATACCCAAAAGCTTCTACACTTGGGTAACAAAATGGGTAAAGCATGGGAGATGACATACCCAAATGAAGCTTTTGATCCAATTTCACTCAAAATTGGGGTAAAAACTGGGTGATGCTCTGAGGGACTCTTAGGCGTTGTTTAGTTGTACGGAAAGAATGAAAAATGATGAGAAGAGCAAAATGTTAATAACTTTTTATGTGTTCAATTACTAAGAAAGTTGTGAGACTCACAACACCAACTTTCCCAATGCGAAATACTTTCTCGCCAAATAAATCCTTGTCAAAATGAAGAAATTTTAATTTTCTTACAGATTCTCTTGTCAAGAGAACACGGGAAAACAAATATAGTATCATTTTCTTTTAATTTACCTTACTTGCACTTTTCCTGATATCTATTTTCACCGCAACATTCCCGACAACCGAAGCCTTAAAATCATGTGTTAGTTCGCATTTTGGGTTTTGGTTTTTAAGTAATGATTGGAGAGAGTAATGATTAAAATTATGAGATGATGATTGGAGAGTGACAGAGAGATAAATAAAAATAAAAATAATAATTAAAAATAGTAATAATTGAAGAAAAATAGGAGTATTTGTCATTCGTTATTCCTGTTCTATTACATGGGGAGGGGGACTCGATCCCAAGATGCAGTATGAGACATCCAAGAGCTCTACCGCATGAGCTAGCCACCACTTGCAAGAAAAATAGGAGTAACAATTGAAAAAACTGGTTTCAAAACTCAAAGACCATACCGTTACGGCGTTACCGTATAATTACGGTGTCTACCATTCACGTCAACGAAAACACTTCACAAATTAACGAAGACGCTCAACGAGGCCAGATCTGCGATAGAATCATAGAACTAAAATAAAAACCCTCGCGCGCGCTCTCTCTCTCTCTCTCTCTCATGTCTACGAGCCTGTAAATTGGTCTCTCTATCAAAGTTCTCCCTCTCTCTCTCTCTCTCTCTCTCTCTCTCTCTCTAGATACAGATATTTCTACGTCCCTTGCTCCCCTTGGTGGCGATTTCATATGCGGTAGTGTACCCAATCCGATCCATCGTTTTGTCTTCCAGATCTGAGGTACGCCTGTATTCTCAAATCAAAATGTTTGATCTTTCTTGATCTCCGATCAAGTTATGTCATTTGATTTTTCGTATTGCGGTGATCACTCAGCACGAGTTACTTTGGCGTTACCGCGATTTACTATCCGTGTATTGCGTGATCTGCTTCGAGCGTTTTCTTTTTAGCTAATTCGTATTGTTTTGAGGAGAATTGTGTGGAGTTTGATGTTTATTAGTGATTGTTTTCGTGTGCAGAATTTGTGTGACAATGTTGACGAAATTCGAGACGAAAAGTAATAGAGTGAAGGGACTGAGTTTCCACAGTAAGAGGCCGTGGATCCTCGCGAGTCTTCACAGCGGTGTGATTCAGCTATGGGATTACAGGATGGGGACTCTCATTGACAGATTTGATGAGCACGATGGTCCCGTCCGCGGCGTCCACTTCCACAAATCTCAGCCGCTTTTTGTGTCCGGAGGTATTGATTTATTGAAGCCAATGTCTTTTTTAGTCTCTCTTTTTGCAATGATTAGAAATAGAAACGAGAAAATTCATGGAATGGCAGGGATAGCACCCATAGTCGATAATATTGAGAGAAAATATATTAAGTTAGTTTGGATATGTTTGGTAGATCGACTGATGTGTTAATTAGGAAGAGTGATAGAATTACGGTTTAAGGTAACACTAAATGGTGGGTGGAACAAAATTGTGTTGGAGGCAGTAGTTTGAAAAGATCTAGGGTTTTTTATTATGGATCACGAAGTCCTCCATAGAGCTCAGTGGAAAAAACGAATTTATTTTACCAACCCCAATTGGTTGGGACTTGAAGGCTCTATTTGGTATTACACTATGCTTTGACGCCCCTTGTCTGACTGAAGTGGGAATGGAAATCTAACTACTAGGAATCAAACTTTGGAAATTTAGGAATCAATTGTTTGGAATCTTTGGTTTTATTTGGAATCTTATCTAGGAAATTAATTATAGTGAGAGAGGGCGGGTAATGGATTCCTACTTAGTTTTGGAATGTGATTTAGGATTGGATAAGCCACTTGGCACATTGTGGTTTGTTCCAAGCATGCTATGCTTAGATGCCCAGGATCTTAAGTGGGAATGGAAATCTAAATACTAGGAGTCGAACTTTCTGTGGAATCAGTTGTTTTGGGATCTTTGGATTAATTAGGGATCTTATCTAAGAAATTAATTATATAGCGAGGGAGGTTGTCAGATTCTTAGTTAGTTATGAAATTTGATAGGATGTGATAAGCCATCCGGAAAATAGCTTTCTGTTCCAAGCGCAGGGGTCACAGGGATTTGAAATCAGATTATGATTCCCCCTCAAAGATCCTGCCATCCAAATGAAGCTTCGACTCAGTTTGGATGGATGTGAAGTTCATATAATTGGATTGACATAAGTTTTTCTAATTCCTTGCTTTCAATTGTACATATGTGGCATCCCCTTGATGCCTTTCAATAAATTTTGCTACTTATACAGAAGGAAAAAAGGATAGCTCAAACGCGGTTTTGATTTCTTATGCATCGATTTTGACATCAGGAGGTTTATCGTCGTGGATTTGAAATGACCATTTCATAGGAGTTGCTCTACGAGGATTGTAGCTACGAAAGGAACCATATGAAGTACATCATTGTATGTCGAGTCTATTTGTGACTTTAGTTTCACAAGTTACGTATAGCTAAACCTCTTATAGTTTTGTTGAATTCTGTTATCAAACCGCCCCATTACAAGATTTCATTATCGGAATGGAACCTAATTAACGATATGCAAATCTGCTACTTTGCGTTTTTAATTATTCCTGCACTGTACCTCCAGTGTTTTGGTTTAGATGTATTTGTTATCTTAACGTGATCTATTGCATTTCTTCATGCCCGTTGGTCGGGATTTCCATTAGATCTATGATGACTAGTTTGTGCAATACATTCATGCCTAGATTCCACATTGGATATCCCGAAGTGTCTCATGCCCCAAATTGTAAACGTGGACCGTGATGCATAGGTGGCTGTGAGTGATTCAGACTTTGTATCTTAACATTTTTGGAAAATTCTACTCTTACGACAGCATGTGTGCAGTCTAAGAAAATTCTTGGGTTACAATAATATGAAGACAGTAGAGTGTCTTCCCACTTATTGGATATATAACTATATTTTATCTTGTGTTCATACTGAGGTATTCTGGCTCTTATGTTACTTCTTTGCTGTGCTTTTGTGATAGTGGGCTTCAATCTTGGAGGTTTTGTGCATGGGATTCGAAGGTTTAACTTTTTTCCAAAGTTCTTGATTAGTGTACGATTTAAAACCTAACTAAAAATTAAAATTTGAAATTGTCCTCTTGTTTAATTTAAGGTAAAAAAACACTATGGACATGTTGGTTATGTGGAGAGTATTGTTGGTGGCAGTATGCCATTATGTGCCTGACTTTGTAATGTTGCTTATGCAGGAGATGATTACAAGATTAAGGTTTGGAACTACAAGTTGCATAGGTGTCTCTTTACTCTTCTTGGACACCTTGATTACATTCGTACAGTGCAGTTTCATCATGAGTATCCGTGGATCGTTAGTTCAAGTGATGATCAGACTATCAGAGTCTGGAATTGGCAATCACGTACTTGTATTTCTGTTTTGACCGGTCACAACCACTACGTAATGTGTGCTACATTCCATCCTAGGGAAGACCTTATCGTATCAGCCTCTCTCGATCAGACAGTCCGTGTCTGGGATATTAGTTCCCTGAAGAAGAAGACTGCATCCCCTGCTGATGACATTCTGCGGCTGAGTCAGATGAATGCTGATCTTTTTGGTGGGGTAGATGCTGTTGTTAAGTATGTCTTGGAAGGTCATGACCGTGGAGTCAACTGGGCTGCATTTCACCCGACTTTGCCCTTGATTGTGTCTGGAGCAGATGATCGTCAAGTGAAGCTGTGGCGCATGAATGGTAATTTCTTGATCTTTTCTGATGATTTCTTTCTTCTAGTCCAGCTGATTGTTATTAGGTTTTTGCTGGTATTCGGCTCAAATGTGTAGGATGATCGCTGTTTATTGAACCTAAGTAATTGTTGAGTCTCAAGATAGTTCTCGTTTTCGGAATCGTGGAATGGTTCCACCTTGTTTCAAATTGTGGGGTCTAAATGGCTTGTATCCTAATCTCCGTTATGAGGGACACGGATTGTTTTGTTCTAAGAACAGGATAGGCTACATATCCTAATTTGTGGTACGTTAGACTTAGGCTTCTATAGTAACCATTAACCAAATTATGCTTTACTTCTTTAAATGGCTGAACATTCATTAGAAGATAATCTGCGTAAACTATCTGTTCCAACCACGTTTCTAGGAGCAAAATGTCCTATTTGTTAACAGTTTATCATGGCAAACTCAACTCTCTAGATTTTAGTTTGTTATGTTTGATTTTTCGTGTAAAATTTCCAGGATTGTTTTGGATTGCTAAATTCCACGGTATTGGAATGAAGTTGTAGTGTTGTACCATGTTTCAGAACTTGCGTTTCATTAAGTAATTTGCTACAGTTTTAAGTGTACTATGAAACTGTTTTTAATTCACTCCAAAATTGAAATTGCAAGTGATGATCTATTGCAATATAGGTAACGTAGCAAAACGTCCCTGTAGCTCCTCAGTTCTTGGAGGTTTAGGGGGGCCACTGTTTCAGTGGTTACTCTGAGAGCAGCCACTTTGTGCATATTGCCAAAGGTTAGGTTTGTCTCCAATCATCCCTCGCCCATACCCCTAATGATTGGGGACTAGATGGGTTCTGTTATTGTTGTTGTTGTATTTATCCGAGCAATTACTACTGCTGAGGCATGCTATTCTTTTTTCCAGAGACAAAGGCTTGGGAAGTGGACACACTGAGGGGTCACATGAATAATGTGTCATGTGTCATGTTTCATGCCAAACAGGACATAATTGTTTCGAACTCAGAGGATAAAAGCATTCGTGTTTGGGATGCAACAAAGCGGACAGGTGTTCAAACTTTCCGCCGGGAGCATGATCGATTTTGGATTCTTGCAGCTCACCCTGAGATGAATCTCCTGGCGGCCGGTCACGATAGTGGTATGATCGTGTTTAAGTTGGAAAGAGAAAGGCCTGCCTTCTCCGTAAGTGGCGATTCCATGTTCTATGCCAAAGACCGGTTTTTGCGGTTTTATGAGTTCCCAACGCAGAGGGATACCCAAGTGATTCCAATTCGACGCCCTGGTTCTACAAGCCTAAATCAAGGTCCTCGCACTCTTTCATATAGTCCTACAGAAAATGCTGTTCTTATCTGCTCCGATGTTGATGGTGGCTCTTATGAGCTTTATGTTGTGCCTAAAGACAGTATTAGCAGAGGCGAAATAGTGCAAGAAGCAAAAAGGGGTTCGGGAGGATCTGCTGTCTTTGTGGCTCGAAATAGGTTTGCTGTTCTTGAAAAAAGCAGCAATCAAGTGTTAGTCAAGAATCTTAAAAATGAGATTGTTAAGAAGAGCAGTCTCCCTATCGCTGCTGATGCAATTTTTTATGCCGGGACAGGGAACTTGCTCTGTCGAGCAGAGGATAAGGTCGTTATATTTGACCTTCAGCAGAGAATGGTTCTTGGTGAACTTCCGACTCCTTTTGTTAAATATATTGTTTGGTCAAACGATATGGAGAGTGTAGCCTTGCTCAGTAAACATGCTATAGTTATCGCTAGTAAGGGACTCGTCCATCAGTGCACTCTTCATGAAACCATTCGCGTGAAAAGCGGAGCCTGGGACGACAATGGGGTGTTCATTTACACGACTCTGAATCACATCAAGTACTGCCTCCCAAATGGAGATAGTGGAATTATTAGGACACTTGATGTCCCGATATACATCACAAGAGTTTTGGGATCCAAGATATTTTGTTTGGACCGGGACGGAAAGAACAGGGTGATTGCTATTGACGCAACAGAGTATATCTTTAAGCTTTCTTTAATGAAGAAGAAATACGACCATGTTATGAGCATGATAAGGAATTCTCAACTCTGTGGGCAAGCAATGATTGCTTATTTGCAACAGAAGGGATTCCCTGAAGTCGCTCTTCATTTTGTGAAAGATGAGAGAACCCGCTTCAATCTAGCTCTAGAAAGCGGAAACATTGAAACCGCAGTTGCTTCAGCTAAGGTAATCGACGAGAAGGATCACTGGTATAGATTGGGAGTCGAGGCTCTTCGCCAAGGAAATGCTGGCATTGTTGAGTATGCTTACCAGAAAACAAAGAATTTTGAAAGGTTATCTTTCCTTTACCTCGTTACTGGAAACATGGAAAAACTGTCGAAAATGCTCAAAATTGCCGAAGTCAAGGGCGATGTCATGGGCCAGTTCCATAACGCTTTGTATCTTGGTGATGTTAGAGAACGCGTAAAGATTTTGGAAAATACTGGGCATTTACCACTTGCTTATGTAACTGCTTCAGTCCATGGCCTATCGGATGTTTCTGAGCGGCTAGCATTGGAGTTGGTAGATAATGCTCCTAAATTGCCAAAGGGGAAAGCACCACCCTCTCTTCTGATGCCACCCACCCCAGTCATTTCTAGTGGAGATTGGCCTCTTTTGAGAGTCATGAGAGGGATATTTGAAGGTGCACTTGATAATATTGGACGTGGGGCCCCGGAGGAAGATGAAGAGGCTGCAGATGCCGATTGGGGTGAAGAACTTGATATGGTGGATGCAGACGGTTTACCAAATGGGGATATTGGAGTGGTTTTGGAGGATGGGGAGGTTGTGGAAGGAGAAAATGAGGAGGAAGAGGGAGGATGGGATCTTGAGGATTTGGAGCTTCCTCCTGAGGCAGATACTCCAAAGAATTCTGTCAATACGCGCTCATCGGTTTTCGTGGCCCCCACCCCTGGAATGCCCGTAAGCCAGATCTGGACCCAGAGATCCTCACTCGCTGCCGAGCATGCAGCGGCTGGAAATTTCGACACGGCGATGCGGTTGCTTAGCAGGCAGCTGGGAATAAGAAACTTTGCTCCTTTGAGACCCATGTTTCTCGATCTTCACTCCGGAAGTCATTCCTTCCTGCGTGCATTTTCTAATTCTTCAGTGTTGTCCCTTGCTATTGAGAGGGGATGGAGCGAGTCTTCGACCCCTAATGTGAGGGGCCCACCTGCACTCGTGTTTAGCTTCTCTCAGTTGGAGGAGAAACTTAAGGCGGGTTATAGATCGACAACAGCTGGGAAATTCACGGAGGCTCTTCGTCTTTTCCTGAATATTCTCCATACCATTCCGTTTGTTGTGGTGGAATCTAGAAGGGAGGTTGATGAAGTTAAGGAATTGGTTATTATTGTCAGAGAGTACGTTTTGGGTCTGCAAATGGAGGTGAAGCGGAAGGAAATGAAAGAGGATCCTAATCGCCAACAGGAGTTAGCTGCTTATTTCACACACTGCAACCTTCAAACCCCTCACTTAAGGCTAGCTTTGCAGAACGCGATGAACATTTGCTATAGGGCTAACAACTTTAATACGGCTGCTAATTTCGCCAGGCGGCTGCTGGAGACCAATCCGCCCAATGAGAACCAAGCGAGCAAGGCCCGCCAATTGCTGCAGCAGGCTGAGAAGAACATGAAGGATGTGGCTCAGCTGAACTATGATTTCAGAAACCCGTTTTTGATTTGTGGAGCCACTTATGTGCCGATTTACCGTGGACAAAAGGATGTTTCGTGCCCCTATTGTGGGTCCCGGTTCGTTCCAAGCCAGGAAGGGCAACTTTGTGCTGTTTGTGATCTTGCGGTGGTTGGGGCAGATGCTTCGGGCCTACTCTGTTCACCTTCCCAGATAAGATGATCTAGTTGGTGAACCAACGGCAGTTTTGTTATCATCATCTGGCGACGAGGATGTTCTTGTCCATCATCAGGCAGCAGAGATGTTCGCGACAATCCTTTCATCTTTCAGGCAAAAGGTAAGAAATATTGACCGAGAGTTTTATGTTTCCATCGAACTGCTTTTTTTGGGCTATCGTTGTTATTTTTTATTTTCTCCATCCCTGCTTTTAAGTCGATTATTAATTTCCATGTAATAAACCAAATTTGAATTTTGGCTGGGGCTATTCTTGTTATTTGTTCATAGACAAGAATGGCTGAGGGTCTTTCGTGAAAGTAGACGTTGGTCTTAGCTAAAGACAGCTGCTTATATTTTGGTATGATATGCAAATGCAGTGCAGAATTTGCTCATTTCTGTGATGTTTTGGGTATCGATTTGTTGGTTTATTGCTGAACCTGTTATCGTCTTCGGCGGTATTTTAGGCGCTCGAAATTTCCGTAAATTTTTCCTGCTATCTGATTTCTTGTCAATCTTGTTGCTTATTGAAATATTGCCGAGTTCGGTAACAAATTTGAAGTGGACAGTGGACTCTGCATTATGATGAAAATAATTTTAAAAACCTGTATTAGAGTTGCTGAATGATGATTCGAAGTCTATTTTATTGAGACATCTGTTTTTTTTTTTTTTTTCTTTTGTTGATTTTCTGTCACTAACACTTGCTGTTTGGGTTTTAATAAACTATATAATGTAATCTTCTGCATCATATGAAAGTTTTTTTTTCTATTTCATAATCATGAAATATATAGTCAGGAAAGTGTTTATATTTTGTCGGCTCCAACACCGAAGCTGATTTTTTTCCTTTTATGTTTTTTTCTTTTCTTGTATTTCCTGGACCTTTGAGTCCATTGGATTTGTTTTGTCATCAGTTTTGGTTTCTGTTTTCTAAAAAAAAGAGTGTTTATATATGCATTATATCTGGTTCGTAGTCTTTGCAAGATTGCAGTATCCTAACGTAAAGGTGAGAAAAGAAATAAAAGAGATTTTCTACTAATTTGGATAATTAGAGGAGGGGAGAAAGGATGAGAAATAATTAAATAAATAACTGATGTTGAATCTTAATTATTATCTTTTTCTGAAGGGGAAGTTTAATCTTTATTATTTTATTTTTTTATCAGAGTTGAATCTTTATTTGTTCATATTGTTTCTCACCCACACACAAAAAAAAGGGTTTCTTACCATATCTCATCACTTTTGGTGAGATTTGGTGAAAAATCACTATTCCCTCTCGTCTCGGCCGGCCTTGAGAATATCTTCTGGGTGTAGTAGGAGATTTTTCTATTCTAGGTGTCCAAACCCAGCAGGATTTTCCGAGTCCAAATTTGTTCACCCTTACCTAATAAGGGTGAACAAAACTCTCACCCTGATTGGTTGAAATGGTATGGGATCTATCACAAATGGTGTGAATCCCATCACAAAGTGATTTCATACTTACCAAAAAGTGTATTAATTCTGTGGACCCCACACATTTTAACTAATCAAGGTGAACGGTAAAGGTTTTGTCACCCTCATTAAGTGAGGGTGAACAAATTTGCACTCGGATTTTCCTGACTATTGTAGCTTTTATTTGGGAAATGGGTAAAGGGGGTGTTCCACTAAAGGATTTTTTTTGGGTTTTTAGACCTTTAGTTGTAGTTTAAATATACAACTTGTTCCACGAAAATGTTGGTTTTTTGGCAAAAAAACCAGAAATTGGTTTTTTGGTTTATTCGTTGTCTTTATTCAAAAAAAAATTGCATTTATTAGTTTTGCGTCAATTTTTTGTGGTTTATTGGTTCCTCTCTACGAGACGGATCTAACAGTATGAAATTATAGTGAAAATTAATTATTTTTTGAATAAAACCAAAATTAAACCAATAAACCACGTGTTTTTGGCTTTATTAAAAAAAAATTAGTTTTGACTATGATTTTATACTCTTTAGATTCATCTCGTCGAGAGGAACCAATAAACCACAAAAATTTGATGCAAAACTAACATTTGCGAATTTTTTTTGAATAAAGACAAAATGAATAAACCAAAAAACAGGTTTAGTGGAATAAAGTGGTTTTAGAGTTAAAACAAAATCAATTTTTTTGGGGAGTTTTTTATTAGTGGAATAAAATGATTTTTTGAGTTAAAACAAAACCAATTTTTTTTTAACGGAACACCTCCTAAGTCCACCGGTTGGAATCAAAATGGCATGGTCGAAGCTATTTTTTGACTTATTACTGTATCAAAAAGCCAAAAAAATTTAATGTCGTTGCACTATTTCGATGCCCGTTGGGCACAATCTCAAATGCATACGACTGTAGTAAACAATCATATTTTTCAAAGCAAATCAATTAACTTAAATTATGACACTGCCACTCTTTTGGCATTAATTTAAATGGCTATGGGTTTCATTTATTTATTAAAATAAATGAAAGTAATTAATCGGACGGTCGACCCGAGTGCACTGCACCCACCCCGTTTCTCTCTTTGAAATGGATATTATTTCTTTGAGGTTCATCTTTAAACCACCCGCTCATTTTTGCTAAAGTTTATCTAGTAGTACTACATCGAATGAATCTTGGTGATTAAAAAAAATTGGTCTTGTAGGATTACTGAATTAGTTGAGAAGATCATTTCATGTAGAAATTAATTACTCCGTCCGCCCCTAAAAACTTGAACAGACAGTGTAATTTTTAGATTAAAAAATTAAGTAATAAAATTTTACTTTTTTGGTACCAAATTAAAGAGCTCATTAAATACTTTAACTTGGTGTCAATAACTTACAAAAATCATGCACTTGGGTACTTTTTTTTAATTAAAAAATTACACATCTTTCAATGATAAATAACACCAAACTGATGCATCTAATATTGCAATTTTGTTTTTTACTTTTTAATACTCTTGCAAATTAAACATGATTGACAAGTGACAATGTCGTTTTAAGTTTTTTAAAAAATCAATAGGTGAACTTTATTGGTACTAATATTTTCCCATTTTTAATTGAGCTGAATAATTGTGTCCCATGCTAAGTCACATAATATGCATGCAGGCGTGAATGCAAAAACTTCTTTCAAAAATCTCTCAAATAATTAGAATTCGTGAGTAAAAGTTGCGACGTCTCTCTCTCTCTAAAAAAGTTCTTTCTCCTCTTCTCTACAACTTTACGAGTTTGGATTTTATGGGGAGGGGGTGGGGCTGCCGCTTCCCTCCACCTCCTCCCCTCCCTCCAGCCGACCACCCTTCTTCCCTTCCCCGTCCCTACGTTTCTTCCTCCCGTCTCACCCTTCTCCCTCTCCGGTTCACCCCCGTCACAGCTCCATGACCGCTGCCTTCGTTCGTTTCCATGATTTGATTCTGAGATCTTCTCGGGTCAAATTTATTCGGTTCCTTCATGCATGCATGCTTTTGTCCACAGATTGGTTGGATCTGTATTTTTTCTTGTGCTGATTGGAACCTTTCACGACACCGACCGGATGGGCGGTGGAGATCCGCGGCATCAGTTTGCTGAGGGGTGTCCAGCGGTGGGTATGGTTGGGTCCATTTTGACGTAGTGGTGAATTGGGGTGGTTTGGTTATCTTTTTCCGGTGAATAAGTCGTCGGATCCGTGGCAGCGTTTCCAATGACAGTGTTGGTGACTGAGTTTTTTTGTTTTGTTGTTTTATGTAGCCTCCCTTTGGGGAGTGTTTATCCCTCCCTGGTGTGGGAATTTTTGTCCCTGATTTCATTTGTGCTTTCTCATGGGTGGAACTATATGTTCTTTTGTGGGATTCTCTACTACCACGTCTTTGACTGGCTCTATTAACTAACCTTGTTATTGGCCTGCTTTTGCGGTATGTGCCTTGCCATTGAGCCTTCTGGTGTTGTGCTCGTGTCTAAATTGTTTGGCAGTTTTGGTTCATTCCATATTATCGCGATGAAATCTGTATTGCCTTCGGACTTCCTTCTTCGGGTTGTTGCAATGACATTTGCCTATTGTATTTATTGTTCAAAAAAAAAAAAAAAACTAGAATTCATATGTATGATAATTAAGAGCGAGATCGAAGGCCATTTTAAAGAATTATAACTACAGTCACATGTACAACAACAATGATATGGGTATGCCACACACACGTACCCTAAATGCAAACCAACACGTCCCGATTGTCCATCTCAGATAGGGCTGCAAATGAACCAAGCCGTTCATGAGCTCGGCTTGGTTCGGCTCGAAAAGAGCTTGTTCGAATGAGGTTCGTTAAGTTTTTATTGAGGCTCGGCTCGAGCTCCAGTTTGTTAAAATCTTAACAAACAAGCCTGAGCACGGCAAGACTCGGCTCGATAAGGCTCATTTTTTTTAGAGGAATAAAATAATACAATTTCTTATTCCAATTTGTTATCTTAATGTTCTATCTTTTCAAAAACTTATTAAATTTCACTATTATTTTGAAATTGAGACTATTTTCCTATATAGTATATAGATATAAAAACGTACATACATGCATAAGTAAAACTTTCTTTGTTGTCTTAAGCCCATGAAATTATATATATATATATTTTTTCGTTGGCTCGTTAAGACTTGTGAACAAGCTCGGGCTCGAGTCAAGCCTAGGTTAGTTTGGCTCGAGCTCGGCTCATAAAGTTTTTACTAAGCTCGAGCTCGTTAAAAACTTAATAAACAAGCTTGAGCATAGCAAAATTTGGCTCAGTTCAGCTTGTTTGCAGTCTTAATCTCAGAGAGGTGGTGGTGTGCATTTGGAATACGCGTTGTGGTATACCCATATCATTTTCGCACGTACAATAGGTCTCGTACAAAAGGAACATATTAGGATACGAGAAAACTTTATCCGAAAATTTGGAATATTTTCGGAAAAAAATTTCCTAAATTTCCGGAGAGAGTTTTTCAGGAAACTACTCTCCTCCACTGAAAATGCAAAAAATCCGAATATTCCAAATGAGGCTTCCATAGTACTCAACTACTCAGATAAGGAGAAAGAAAACGACCCCAAAACGAAACCCTGGAGAGGAGAGGGCCAGAGGAGAGAGAGAAGGCTGAAATATAACTCGAGAGAGAGATTCAGAAATGGAGAAAATACTGGCAAGATTGACCAACAAGAAAGTGAAGTCTCCAACAATAATTGCCGATCCTTCTTTGATTGAAGCCGACTTGTCCTCCTGGGAAATCATCAACCCCCCCTCCTCCTCCTCCTCCTCCTCCTCCTCCTCTGACGACGACGAAATCGAAACCTACTCCTTCAACGATGAAGAAGAAGAACAAGAAGACATCTTTGTGCTAGATTCGGTACCACCTGACGTCGTATGTATCGATGCCGGCGATGTGAGAGTTTTATCGATTGATAAACCGATTGTAATCGATGATTACGACGACGGAAATTACAATTATGACGTCATGGAAGAGGAGGAGAATATTTATGATGATGGCGATGACGATGACGATGATGATGATGATTATGACGATGAGTTGGTGCCGAGGAGTTTGAGCGATCGATTTGGGAAGCAAAGGTTGATGAAATTGGGGAAAAGGGCTTGTAACCCTAAAATGAGCAACCCAAAGAAATTGCCTTGCTATTTCTACAACCGACCTGGTGGGGTCCCCGCTGCCAACAAAGTTGTCAATTGGAAGCGTAAGATCGTCAGAAACAAACAGGCGTAATCGAAAGAAACCTGAGAGATTGCAATCGATGGTGATTTCGGTAATTATCTCTGTGAATAAGTCTGATCTGTTTTCGGTTAGTTTTTAGGTTTCGTTTCGGGGTACCTTATAGCATGTCGTATTTGATATGTCTGAATTGGATTTGGTATTTATTGGGTTATGGATGTATGAACAATTGAACATGTCTATCTATTATGAAAATCAGCAGAACAGTTTATGGTAAATTGGGGCAGAGAATTGGAATACTTAAATTCGCTTTTTAATTCCAAGAAATTGCCTTGGCTATTTCTACAACCAACGCGGTGGGGTCCACGCCAAGAACACTGTCGCTTGGACGCATAAGATCGTCAGAAAGAACGAGGCGTAATTGAGGCAAATTTGAGGGAGAGTAATCGATGGTAATGTCGGTGGTGATTTCTGTGATTAAGTTTGATTCTTTGTGTTCTTTAGTGTATATTGGTTTCATGTTTCTCCTTTTCTTTGAATGTGCATTGGATTATGTCTTCAATGGATCCACCCTTGGATCCCCTATGAAGTCATTGTGTTCCATTACATGTTCCGGATGTTGGGGTTCAGAAATGGGAGCGAAAACTTTTCGCCATTTCCTTTCTTCCTTTATTGTTTATTTTCTATGTTTTGTCCTCATTTGTTTCTTGTACAAAATGTGAAGTAATAGGTTAAGTCTTCAGGTGGGGGTCCAACAAGTAGATTGCTTCATTCTTGATACTAACTTTGTAACTTTTCTTATGCTACTTCTACTTAAAGAAACACTAGTCGCAAGAATTAGGAATATGAAGTGCTATATGGGCTTTCTTTCTTGCGATAGTTCTTTCTGAAGTCTTGGTTGCAAGAGGAAATGTAATGTGTCTAGGCTGATTTTCGGTGAGAAAGGGTTTTACTTTTGGAGAGGAAAATTTTGGTTGGGAGTTGGGGATCAGAAATGCAGAGAAAAACTTTGCACAATTTTCTTGCTTCCTTTCTTCTTCTTTTTCCCTATCCCGTCGGCTTCAAATCACCTGTACCAATTTCCTGTACCCACCCTCTGTACCGTATCTTATAGTTTTGACACCTGTCCAATCTCTTAGTTCAATCCACACACTCACTTAACGTTCTATCTGTAAACAATTTACCCAAAACAACACAGGAAAAAAGAGAGTTTGAGTGCTCCTTTCTTCTTCCTCATCAATTTACCCCTTCTCTCACTTTCGGTGTTGAATCGAGAGATAACCCCAGAAATTTACAGAGGGAAATTCAGAGGAGTAATGAGAAGCTGGAGAAGAAAGAGTAGCAAGAAACGGATGATACTTCCTCCAATCTTGGTTTGTTAATTTTTGGGTCAAGAAAGTATCTCAAGATTGTGTAATGTTTAATGTTTAATGAAACCAACTTCAATTATTGTAAGTTGTAACTATTTGCCTCCCTCGTCTCCTGTAGTCTTGTGTATACAATTTGAAAGAGTAGACTCACTAGCGAGTAGCGTACAGATAAAGGTCTCCAACCATTAGATTGGTACATACTTTGATCCTGACTCTTGGATTTCTATATGAAACAACTATTACTAGAGTGAAGAATATGAAATGCTAAAAGGGTGTGGGAGATTTTTATTAAGCCTTAGTTACTCTGGCCAGTCGTATAATCAAGATGATGCTGGGAACAGAAGAAGTAAAACCCATAGTATGGGGAAAA
The DNA here is from genome assembly GCA_036023075.1 of Gaultheria prostrata. Taxonomy (NCBI): domain Eukaryota; kingdom Viridiplantae; phylum Streptophyta; class Magnoliopsida; order Ericales; family Ericaceae; genus Gaultheria; species Gaultheria prostrata. The sequence goes on along the minus strand of JAXBDA010000277.1, from coordinate 61,617 downwards.
TCGTCCTTGATTTTGAGAGCTTGTATTATACAGTAGTTTGGAAGGAATGGTTTCGGTTCTTGAGGGATGAGCAATGTTGATTAGGGTAGAACTAGAAATACTAAATTGCTAGCCTGAAAGAATAATTTGCTTGGCTTGGCTTGGTTTGGTTTTGAATAAAAGTGCTGGATAGGTGATTGAAATTGTTGGCTTAGCAGTGGTGTGGAGGAGCTGAAGGTAGTTTGCGATTTGGCCCGACTTGATGTGTATTTTGTTCGGGGGAGAAGAGCGGACTTCAATTTGGTGTTGTTTTTTCATAACTTCTTGTATTAGGTGCATAGTTAAAGCACATATTTACTGCGGGTTCAATTTGTATATTTTGTCTGCTGAAGAAGATAGGGAAAGAATTTGTAGGACGCCTTCAATCAATTCTTAGTAAGGTCATGGAAATCAGCATGGCACGGACAAAGCCAGGAAGCGCCCGACTTGAGTTTTCCAGGTTCAGGGTTCCCAACTCCAAATCCAATTACCTAATGATTTGAATATATTTCCTCCAGGATATTTGAGGCAGCAATTTTAGCACTCTAATTTTTACTTTTTTTAAAAGAGTGGAGTGTTAAATGTTGAAAGCTGAGTTTTCCTGCTGGAGTCAAGTTGTGGGTTACGTTTATAGGGTTTTCGTAGTAAAGTTGGGGGTGGCCAGCGGTGGCCATGCCACAACAGGCACGGGGTCCCTGCAGTGCAGGGGAAAAACTGCACCATTGGTGCGCGGGGTCCCCCCCCCCCAAAAAAAAGAAGAAACGAAACGAAACAACGTCATTTTGCTTCCCCAATCCCCCCAAAGCTCTGATTCTCCCCCGAATTGACGCTAGGTTTGGGGGCATCAGATCCCCCCAAATTCCAAAATTGACTTGATCTGCCCCAAATCCCACTGGCGACCATGGAAACTCAACACTGGTCGTCATCTCCGGCACCGCTAATGCCGCACCAGTACCATTAGGTAGCTCCAAATTCGATTGTTGGAGTTTGGGGCATCAGTTTGCTTTAGTAGCCATAAAATTATGACATATTATTTTGCAATTTATTTCCACAAGAATCTTATTGAGGTTTTATTTTCAAGACAATTCGTGATGTTAATGTCTGATTAACTTGATTTTCGACATGAGCTATTCACCTGATGAGTCTAGCAAAATGATTAACTCTTATCAAAATAATGGGCTGATGCTTTAATTTTGAGGGCTCAAAGAAAACTTTAAATACTAACTCAACTCTAATACATTTTTTCAAATAGATAGATATTTTGAAACAAAAATATCAAACAATACGATTGCAATACTCAGGGTTTGTCCGGAACCTACGGAAAAGAAAAGGAAAGAAGAGAAAATAATTTTTCATTTTTTGGTTTGAGAGGAAATAGAGAAGAAAATACTGCAATAAAAAATTAAGCATAGTAAATTTTCCTCCACACGTTATTCGGAGTTTTTTTTCCCTTGCCTTTCCTTTATGGTTCCAGAAAATATATATTTGTTTTTTGATACTTCGGAAATTAACTCTGACTTGTTTGGTTTTAAGAGGAAAATAGAAAAGAAATAGTACATAAGTTTAATTGTCTTTCTCTTCAAAATTCACAAGTGAGTTACTATTGTAATAAGTACAAATAAACAAAAAAATACGTATTTTAGTACACCTTTTATAAATTTCAATATATTTACGCTTACATTTATATATATATTTTTATACATTTCAACACATTTTTGAAATCTTAATATAAGTCCACTGAACCTATTTTTTTAGCATTTTCTTCTTTATTTTCAAACAATGCTATGAGTATACCATACAAGCACACCAAGATAATATGACAGATGAGGAGAGGCTTATTTTTCAGATGAGCCACACTTTGGGTCTCTCTTCATCGGCCACACCACCTTGGTATACGCAAGTGATATCCCCATATCATTTTCCTTATTTTTCTTTCTTTTTCCTGAGCTCCAAACGAGTCGTCAAACTTATGTCAGGAATTAGAGTTATCTGTGCTAAGAAACAGCTGTCACAGTGACAATAGTACCAAGTCATCCTCAAACTATCCCATCTAGCCTTTTCCTTTTCTACACTGTATGTTGTGTGAATTCAAATGCTTCGACCGACAGAGAGATTCTTGAAATTTTCCACGCTTCTTCCTTTATGCCCGCTTGGATGCTGGAGATGATTTTGAATGGATTTGTAATGAAAGTGAACCCACCTAGGGCTGCAAACGAGTCGAGCCGAGCTTTGAGATGTTCGAGCTCGGCTCGTTTGCTTAACGAGCCCAAAACTCGAGCTCGAGCTCGGCTCGGTAGTAAACGAGCCGAGTCCTTATCGAGCCGAGTCAGACTAATTTACTTAACGAGTCTCTTTAAAAGAGCCGAGTTTTTGCAAGTCGAGCCGAGCTTTTGAGCTGAGCTCGGCTAGTTTAGTAAATAAGCCCAAAACTCGAGCTCGGCTCGATTAGTAAACGAACCGAGCCGAACCGCGAGCTGCTCGCGAACAACTCGGCTCATTTGCAGCCCCACCCACCTCCTAAAAAGAGTGAATTTATATATGAGGTGTTTGGATGGTATTTTAAGAAGAGGGATTTGGAAGATGGATAAGAGAGCAAATGACTGAATTGCCCCCAATTTTATTAATTTAATTGACAACATGGTTTAATTTCATTATAATTAAAATAAATACATAATACTTAGAATAAATACACAATAATTACATAAATATATTTAAAGTATATTACTACATATTTAAAAATAATAATTCAAAAAATTCAAATTTATTATAAATTTTATACACAATAATTACATAAATGTATTATAAATTTAGGGGTAATAAGTAGTATTACAAATATGGGGTGGGGTAAATGTGTGGTATTAGACATTTAGAAGGTCTTAAATGTATTTTATATATATAGATATATACATCATCTTCTTCCACCCCATTTTTTTCGATCAGATCAAAGAAATACACCCCCATTTTCGGATCAGCTCCGGCGGCGACTTTGGGCCGACGGGCTCCTCCTCCTCTTACCTCACGTCTCCACCGACAAGACACCACCTCCACCTACCTCATGGTTGCTCCAACGATGGTTTCCTGTCTCTCAAGCCAGAAAAATTTCTAGATCTAAACCCATGGTTGCTCCGACGACGATGGTAATCTCTCCGACGACGAAGATGGTTGTTCCGGCGACGGTAATCTCTTCTCTTTTTGGTAATTTTTTGGTTCAAAACCCTCCAAATCACCCGGATTTGGAGGGGTATTTTGATACGAGAAACTCTCAAATCCCTCCTGATTTGCTAACGACAGGGGGAGGCTGCCGTTAGCCAACGAGGGTGGAGCCAGATTTGCAATCCCAACAGTGACCCAAATCTGGGGGAGAAAATAGCAGCCAAACAGGGGAGTAGCGTGGGCCCGGGATTACAAATCCGGGTGAAACACAAATTCGGCATCCAAACAGGGCATTAAGTGCTTCCGCATTTGGTTTATTTTTTTGTCTTTATTTTAAAAAAATTACATTTGTTACTTTGGGGTCGATTTTTTTGTGAATTATTAATTCGTCTCGACGATAGAAATTTAAAGAGTAAAAAATTATTAACAACACTATTTTTTTTTTGAATAAAGACAAAAATAATTCAAAATTTTAAAATATTTTTTAACTTTTTTGATTCATCTCGTCATGATAAACCAATAATCTAAAAAAAACGATGAAAAACTAATAAAAATAAATTTTTTTTAGTATAGTCAAAAAAATAAATCAAATTTTGTAAAGTTAATGTGATGATGATGTCTTAGTGGTAGGGCTGTTCAAAAAAACCGGTGAACCGTGAATCCGGTCCGGACCGAACCGATCCGTATATTTTGGATTTTAACCGTGGATTAATGGTCCGGACATGGGTTCAAAAAATAAAAAATCGTGACTCGCGGTCCAGACACGGATTTTGATTTTGAAACCATGGATTAACCGATCCGGACCGTGAGATTTTTATTATATATAATTTAAAAAAAAATACGTGTATGTGTATATTAGAGTGTGTGTGTGTGTGTGTTTGTGATTTACCAACATCATCATCTTCCTTAATCATATCTGCTTTGTTTGTTTGTGCTTTTTTTAAAGATTTTTTAGTTTCTCATGTTATTGTTGAATGACAAATCTTTTTCGTTCAAACATTGATGCTTTAATTTGGCCTTCAATTCTTGTGTGTTTATATTTAAGGAGTATGCTATTTGGATTTCATCGACAAATGTTGGACGAATGACAGATATTTGGCCTTCAGTTTTTTATTATTCTCTTTCTAAATGTTGTTTTCCACATCATGTACTTGTAAGTTGAAAATTGTTTATGCCTATGTTTATGGACTGCCTTTTTAATCCTTTCAGAATTTCTTTCTTTGCTAAATACTAATTTTTAGAATAAGTTGAAAATCCGTGGACAAATTCGGAACCGATCCGTGACTCGCTAATTGAATTGGAACCGAACCGTGAGACTTTTGGGTCGGATACATATTTTATTTTAAAAAAACCGTGACTCGTAAATTATGATTGGATTCATGTCAATCCGGACCGTGAGCACCCCTACTTAGTTGAGGATAGTAGTGAAAAAGTATTACTTGTAAAATGTACTGCGTCCGCCCCAATTGGATAGTTCCAATTGAGGATTCTAGCTAAATAAAGGAGCCTCATGATTGTTATAAAAAAGTATTCAATTTTCCAATTTATGCTCTCCACTTTTTAAGTAATAATGATTACATCACTTTTTAATTGTAATAAGGAGATTTTACCAAGTTGTTATCGATGATTTTACCAAAATGGAATATGAGACTATTAAAATGGGACGAATCATTAATAATGATGTCTCAATGAAAAGTTGGATTCACGAATTGAGACAACTAAAAAGTGAGAGAGAGAGAGAGTAGATGGTAATTCACTTTGTTTCCTTTTTTCTTGGGTAAAATAAACTGACATTCATTGAGGTTTGTACATACGTACAGACAATTTGTCCACGTATGAGAAATGACCCTCCTCTCTCTAAAGTTTACATTAGCATTTCAATTATCCTATCGGTTTGGTTGGCCGTTAAGTTCACTAACAAATACATTCCTAAAATTTACATCAGATAGCAAAGGGGACGGTTCTGCTAACACAACGACTAACATAATATTTGATACAATAATAATCGGAGCCCCAATCTAACAATCGGAGTCGTTCAATGAGTTGATTTATTACGAGAATCTTTAAAAACATGTTTAAAACAAATTGAACAGTTCCGATCATTCGCGTGGGCCTCACAAAAAAAATTGTGTCAAATATTATGTTATTCGTTGTGTCCGTTGAACCACCCCGATAACAAATTTAACCCACAATAACCTTATATTTGTCTCCTCCTTATTTTCCTTTCATATGTCCCGACATCAACTTTATTGTAGTCATTAACTAACCTCTTTAGTAGTCATTCATTATCTCATAAATCTATAAATTAGAATAAATAAAGTTCTTATACATTTTTGTTCATGTACATCCAGAATTTATTTGTAATGTGGTTCTTTTGTACCTTTGATGGAATATGATTTTGTATAATCATGATATCTTAACCCAAAAATTTAACTGAGGAAACAAATTGTGGTAAACAACAATAATTCTGTACATTGATATACATACTCCTTTGTTTTTCTCTTTCATGCTTTTCAACATCAATTTTTTTTTTTTTTTTGAAAAGCAAAGAAAGATTTCATTAATCCCAAAGGAACCAAAAGATAAAATCAATACAATAGGAAAAGAAATGCATTGAGAGAGTTAAGTTCGGAGTCACTCCTACTACCGCTACTCACAAATACTTAACCTACCTCCCCGGCTCTCAGTTTTATTAAAAAAAAATAGTTGACAAGATGCCAACTAGCCACCCATTAATTAAAAATCAAACAACCTCAATTTCACTTGTAGCCATTAATTAATAATCTAGTATTATTATATTTCTAAGTTATTATTGTTTAGAACAAACAATAATTGGAATAAATAAATTTTTACCTTTCTTCCATGTGCATTCAAAGTTTATTTTAAAGCGTGTGTGTGTGTGTTTTTTCCACCTCTACTGCAATTTTTTGTGTCTTTTTTTTTTTTTTTGTTTTTGAACGGCAAACAAAATCTCTATTAATCTTTGAAATTTTTTAGACTAACAGAAACAAGGAGAACGCCATCATATTTTAAACAAAGCTCAATCTTGTACCCAATCTGAGATCCAAACCCAAGGTTAGCAAAAAGCCAACCAAGAAACCACCATTGGGACAAGCGCACACCTAACGGGCCAAGCCCAGAACACCTAAAAGCCCAAAATCCAAAAAAAAAAAAAAAAACCCCTAAAATGTGATAGCTTAACCTTTAGTATTAGAGTGTATACAACTCAAATGTAAATATGATAAAATAGTATGTTTTGAAAAATTAAATTGCTTTGAAATGTGACTCCGATATTTTGTTCCATCCTAATATAGAACTAATTTAATTTGTTAACAAAATACTCGACCGCAAATAGAAAAAGGAACAAAAGCTATAAACATAGATATAGCAAACAATATTTGTACAAATTGTTTTTTTTTTGTTTGTTTTAGATATCATGATAATACAAAAAATGGTATTTTATCAATGGTAAAAAATAAACATGCTACAAATAAACTCTGAATGTACATGAGCAAAAATATAAGATTTGTTTATGCTAATTTATGGATTTTATGAGCGACTATTACGGTCTTTAAGAAATTATTAATAGTTTTTAATAAATTAAGATTAGTTAATGACTACAACAAAGTTGGTGTCAGGACGTCTGAAAGACAAATAAGGAGGAGACAAATATAAGGTTATTGAGGGCTAAATTTGCTATGAACCCTTGTATGGCTTCTTTGATTTCTCGATAAAGAGCATAAATTATAGGGATGAATTTATGAGTGAACTTAACGCGGTCAGTTAATCGATGGGGTAATTGAAACACGAATGCAAATCTCATGGAAAGGAAAGTCATTTATCATACTTGAATGAGAAATTTGTACATAATGCAAACCTAAAGGGGTATTTACTGAAATTTAACCTTTTTTATTCTTTATTTACCCTCTCTTTTTATTTGATGAATCATGCTAATTAACATAGTCTTATGAGTTGTTTTCAAGGTGAGAGTAATTCCAAAATAGTTAGATTTGAGAAGACTTTTCACCTATTTTTTAATTTCATATTCACTTTACTACACTTATTGGTGGTCAAATCCTTGCTCTTGTTAATGGGAGTGATTTATTCAACGCTTTATCTTGCCATACAGAGTAACATGTCACACATTTTATGACAAAGTACACCTTAATGTGCAGTAAAAAAAGGATCTTGGAGCACGACACGGTTGTGCCTCAAGAGTAATTAATAATTACCTCAATTCTGGATCTTCTTTTGATATCCTATTTCAGTCAATAACCAACTCTTATTTTCAATAGCGAAAAAGATTAATAATAACTAAAGATTACAATGATTAAAGGGACCAGAGCACAACGACATCTCAACGCGAGGATAACATACCAACCAAATTCCCAACCAGGCTGGCGCCCTATTCGCAGAACAATGATGAATGATCATATGCTACATAAACCCTAAAAAGAGAGGCTGATAAAGAGGTCAACCAAAGCATGAAAAGGAAAACACTAACAAGACCCCAAGGTGCGAAAACAGAAGAACCAAAAAATAGTCCGGGGCCCAAAGCACGAGAAAAATTTGGGTGTTGAGTAGATGTGGTATCGAGCGCGTATCTAGGCCGGTTTTGAACAGCCCAGATTTTTACCAATCCTTCCCCTCTATTTCTTCTATTTCTCTCTTTACAATCTGGACCAAACAAAATACTTTTGGACAGCCGAGATGCGCAACGGGTACCGCCACAAGGTACCCGTCCGGCACCCAAACTTTTCTCCCAAACCACAGTGGCACCCACTAGCACCAAGCACCCAAATACATAACAGAACTCAGAAAACAAAAGCACCTAGAGACCTGAGTACAATTGAACAACATGCAGTACATATATATAGCAGTTGAGAGCAGAGGCAATTTGAGTCCAACAACAGTACCGAAACGTCAAGCATGAAGAGCAAGGAAATTAATCTCCAAAAGCTGCACGTCAAGGCAAGAAAGTAGCAATAATCATCATGCAAGCATCTAGACAAGAGGACAGAGGTAGTAAAGCCAAGGCCCCATCATATGCAACCCCACCACCCTAAACACCAGGAACCTAACCAAGGACTCCAAAAAACATACCCTCCCGGCCCCTACATATATAGGACACAATGGAAAAGACACCAAAGCATGCACCAAACCCAAACAACACCCACAAGACAAGAGAATTGAAAAAGACACCAAAACAAAGAGTGACTGAACCAATTTTAGAGTTAAGGTGATCATTCAATGATAGATGCTTCTCAACCTGAAGATGAAACCAACTGATCTCCTATGCTGTCAAGCACATTTTTAGTTACACTCTCCCTCTCAATTTGTTATTCCCTCGTTCTTGTTCAGTTGTTCTAAACAGTTAAAAAAAAATTCCTTCTATCTCTTTTACTTGGTCGATGATGCATTTCATATATTGTTTGATAGATTTCAATCAGTTATATGAAATAAAAAAAGTTTCAAAAGTCACAGCCACTAAGTATAAATGGAATAAGCTATTTAAAAATGACACGATCTTTTTCATAAAAGGCAAATTAAAGACCATATCAATCTAGACAATTCCTCTAAACCTCCACCGAGTGAATAGAAACATTATTCTATGCTCATTATATTGTTCCATCAGTCACAATAGTATGTGAGATTTAGGCTCCGTTTGTTTGAACGTAAAATATTTTTCTAGAAAATATTTTACCTATTTTACATATTTTACAGAGTATGGTAATTAGAGGAAGAGGACGATTGGGTGGTGTGAAATTCGGATTTGGGGTACCCGTAGTGACCCAAGTCAGTACGTCCCCGTAGTGACCTCAATTGTGGGCCCTATGAAATCTTTATTTAGAATCGGAACCATACAATTGGCTGGGAATGTTGAGTAGATCATTCATGTAAAAAATCAAATTAATTGGATATTGATCGTCATATGTTCGGATACCTATATGAATGGCCAATATCCTTTAGAGAATACATTGTAAGACAAATTTGACTCAATTGTATTTCTACCAATCTCCGATGATCATAATATTTTGTACCCATAGTGTGCTCAACATTCTTAAAAATATGAACGGCTCCGATCCCAAATAAAAATTTCATGGGGCCCTCAATTGAGGTCACTATGGGGACGTAGTGACTTGACTCACTACGGGAACCTAAAGTCCGTGAAATTCTCTCTCTCACATGTGAAGGGCAATTAGATGCTGCTGTGGCAATCCGTCATTCAGTGGGTCATTACATCCCCTACCCTTTTTTTTTTTGAACTGATTACATCACCAGGTTTAGTTTTCCATTTGCTAAAATCAACAATTGATTTTATCAAATGTTGATTTCAGCAGATGAGGAAAAGGTTTGCTAAAATCAACTCTTCATGCTTAAATCAAGTGTTGATTTTAGCAAGTTTTCTCCTCATTTGCTAAAATCAACACTTGATTTTATCAGATGTTGATTTTAGCGAATGGAAAACTAGGCCGATTCCCCAAAATTTGTTCTTGTAAATACTTTTCAAGCGCAACCAAACACCATAAAACAAAATTTTAAAAAAATCATTTTACCCAAAATCATTTTACAAAAATATTTTTCATCCAAAAATATTTTACATTGAAACAAACGGAGCCTTATTTTCAAAAATTTGTGCGCCTCACAAAGTACTGTGAGAGAGCGGAGCTATGATCCAAGAGCATTGAATAATATGTCCGCTCAATACGCCTCAATCCTTCATCTAAAGGCCAAAATTAATCCAGAACGTAAATTAAATGTCGTATACCTCTATTTTGGGTAGCGGATTTGCTGTCCCAAACTCCGTGTCCCGTGCATCTGAGCAGTTCATCCGAATAATTGAGGGCTTAGATTCCATATCACTTCAAACAAATCTCAGTCATCCATGTTCATCTGCGAATCCAAGCCCTCAATTGCTCAGATAAACGGGACAGGGAGTTGGGACAGAATTTTCGGGACAGTAGATCCGCTTCCCTCTATTTGCTTTCGTTTTATATCCAAAAAAACAAGTTGGACCTTAATCTAAAGGGAGTGATTTTCACACACCCAAATTGTTATCCACACCCTATTTTTTGTCTTCTAGTGAAATTTTCATGTGTAAAAATGTCACTGAAAGACAAAAATGGAGTGTGGACAACAGTTTAGGGTGGTGTGAATATCAATTGCCTAATCTAACTTACATTATTTCCAACGTTAGTACATCTCCCAACCCAGAGTTTGAATTTGTTCACCCTCATTTAAAAAGGGTGAACGTTACATTCACTCTGATCGGTGAAAATTGTGTAGAGTCAACATGATCAATAAAAGTCACACTTTTTTCACCAATCAGAATGAGCGTAATGTTCACTCTCATTTAAGGAGTGCAAACAAAATCATTCTCCCCATCCCATATAATTGGAGTTTTTTCAAAGCATATTTCTAACTAAGAATAAAGTTTTTGGCATTCAAAAATTTTACTTTTTTACTGCATCAATATCTTTAAAATGGGTAGAAAATAGTGAGAATCAATATCTTTAAAATGGGTAGAAAATAGTGAGAATCTTGGCGTCCAAAAACAATTGAATATTGAAAACAAATTCCACTTAACAATTGATGTTGGCAATCATTTGAGGGTGGATTATACGGAAAGTGATGCTATGATGAAGAAGAAGATGATAGAAAGTGGAACCAATAGGTTTGTTGTACTACAAAGAAATACCACTTCCTGCTAACTGGGGTATTGAAACAGGTTCTTGCTTGTTGAGGATTTTTGGGATTAGGTTTGGCCCTTTTTGATGTTTGGGATTAGGTGTTTGGGCTTGGCCATCGGGTATTATTGGGCTTTGTCCCAAAAGGTGTTTTATTTTATCCAACCAAGCAACCATTGATTGAATTCCCCTTCCTTTACCCACAACTTGATACATGACTTGGGGTGAGTGTTGTGTACTTGGATGTCATGCACCGTGTTGTGCACTCCACGACCGTCCGTTCATGTTTTGGACGGTCTGGATACATTCGGTAATTTTAATTTAATTTCATTTTGATTTCATTTTATCGGTAAAAAATCAAAACACATCCGGACCGTTCAAAACACAATCGAATGGCCAAGGGGTGCACACAGCACTCAAGTCCACAACACTCACCCCGTTTACTTGATACATCCTTTGCCAAGTTTTCCCTTTCTTAAAGAAATAAAAAAAATTGCCGATTAAAAAAAAAATTCTTTAAAATGGGTAGTTATTATTAGGAAAATGCTAGGAGTTAAAGACAGCAACTGCAGTACATGTCCGTACGGACATGAGGTATTTTCTCTCTTCAAAAAGGAGAATCCCCCTATTTGGTGTAAACCTTTATCTTTCAGCAAAAGAGCTCAAAGCCTCAAACCCTCCACCAACAAAACACTGCAGTAGTACCAGACCGATTCAAACCGATCTTCTGATTCACGGACTGATTCACGGCCGTTGCACGAGAAGACGGGTTCTTCTAATCATCACAACCACACAAAAAAACCCCAAAATCCAGAAGTGGGAAACCCTCATCAATAAAAACAAAAAATCCCATTTTCTTTTCCAAAAATAAAATGAACCCATATCAAAAGTGGTCTGATACATCAACATCATCAGGCATAAGCAGCAGCTCAACATCAAATAGGTGCCAAGACTGTGGAAACCAAGCAAAGAAAGACTGTGGGTATATGAGGTGCAGGAGTTGTTGTAAGAACCAAGGGTTTCATTGCCAAACACATGTCAAGAGCACTTGGGTTCCTGTTGCCAAACGGCCTCAAAATCAACAGCAGCAGCAGCTTCATCTGCAAGAACAACCAGTACCAAACCCTAAAAGGTTCAGAGAGAACCCCTCATCATCATCAGGTAAGAGAGAGAAAGAGATAGTGAGATAGAGAGAGATGAGATGTTTTTTTAGCTCTTATAATAGAGGAAAAAAACAATATCATCATATCTATAAGACAGACTATAAGGATAAAGAAAACCCTAAACCCTAGCTAGCTGCTTTTGCTTCTTTTTTCTCTATTGTGAATTATTAGGTCATGTGTTTTTTTTTTTTTTTTTGATGTTATAGAAAAATTCCCATTTCCTCATTTTAAGCTCAGATTTTTATTTTTCTAATGTAATCATACCTATAAGGTAGTATAGCATAATAGTCCTATTTATTGTATAACAAAGAACCCATTTTTTCCCCTCATTTCAAGTTAGCTTAATTAGCTAAATTTGCCTATATAAAGATATTGATTAGCCCACTTGGGAAGATAATATTTTTATTTTTTTTAAAGGCGAAACTACCCATTTTCTAATTCCAAGTTCAGATTTTTTAATTTGCTTCGCAAAATTTACCTAAAGAAAAATTTTATTTAGCCCAATTTTCTTATCAACTTTCTTATTTTGATGAGCTAAATTTACCCCATAAAAATGGGACAGAATTCGAGACGGTTGTTGGTCACTGGTCAATTATTTTTAGCACTTGTGCTAAAAATGGGAAACTACCCCATATTTTCAGGAAAAACTACCCATTTTCTTATTTCAAGTTCAGCTCAGTTAACTTGCTTAGCTAAATTTATCCAACAATAAAAACATTAGGGAAAGGCAAGTTAATTACTTAAAAGTAGCAAAGAAATTTGCGAAAAAAAAATATCAATGTGTGGTCGCTGGTCACTGGTCACTGTTCAGATTTAAAACTATATAGTGAGGATGAATTTCATTAAATCTGAAGCACAGATTCATTTTCCGGCTGTTGTTTTTTATTTAATTTTTTTGTGTACATATATATATTTAGGATTTATTGCTCAAACAAAATATTTGCTTAGCTTCAAATATGTGATTACAGTACAATTCGCCATTCTTGTAGGGCAGGAAATGGGGAACTTTCCGGCGGAACTTCAGATGCCCGCGATATTCCGGTGCGTTCGAGTGAGCTCACATGATAATGCAGTCGATCAATTTGCATATCAGACGGCTGTTAAAATTGGAGGCCATATTTTCAGGGGAATTCTCTATGATCAAGGCTCTGAGGAGGAAAGTTCATCACAATTACCAAATCTCCTAACTACTAGTACTGCTGCTACCGGCTTTACTCCGGCTTTAATCGGGCCTTCCAATATCGGACGATGTAATTGGTCTCCCGGAAATTAGCCCAGCTTGTGCTAGCAAACTCTTGGGGCACTCGGGGTTATGCTTAGTTGGTACTTTCAGGGCTCCGATTATTACCTTCAGAGTCTCGAAATTAGTCGAGGTACGCGCAAAGCTTACCCGGATTTGCTGTTATAAAAAAAAGACTGGTACGCAATACTTCCCCCTGCCCTAACCTAAATCTTGAAACAACATTTGTTTCCCATAGCTCCAACAAGTTTCTCTCTCCTCTCTTCTCTCGCTAAACCTTGTCATGATCTTGTGGTGTGTTTATAATAATCATAGTGCAAGAAAGGGAGAGAAAGTAAAATGAGATAACAACATTTGCATTCACGAATTCCAATGAAATAATTATTTGATCTGGTCGGTGATTTAAATGTTTTTTTGTTGTTTTTTTTCTGGTGCGTGTTCAATTTTGATTTGGTTAGTGGGTTTTTTTATCAACTTCGAAGCTAACTTTTTCTCCCGATTTTCCGCTTCTCTGCCGGCCCTTCCCTACCGAAATGGACGAGCAAATTTAGATATTTTCATGGTAATTTAGAGGGTGCCATTTTTCACATTTTCATTTTCAACTTTTTTAGTTTTGGTTGTTTGGGAGAGATTCATTCTCCAAATTGATGAAAGGAGAAGAGAAGTTAAAAGTAGGTCGGGACGAGCTTTTTGACTTATTATTTTTTATTTTTCTCATTTTGATTAACAAAAGACCTACATTCATGAACCCGACCCTAAGTTAATTTTGGTATTGTTGTTTTAAAAAATTCGCGACCATTAAAAATCAACCTTTGGAGAATGAAATATTTTGACTAAGGAGAAGTAAAATTAAATAAATCTACATTCATGTACCTGGAATAAGGTAGACTTTGTGCTTTTAAATTGTGTTATTACAATTTTCTCGGATCTAACCTGACAGGTTTTGTTGTTACATGCGTGTGTACTTTTGTGTTTGTATTTGGTTTGGACGATAGATTGATATGGTACAGGAAAAGTTTTCCCGAAAATATTCTGGAAAGAAAAACAAATGGTTCAGATTCATGGGAAATTTTATTTCTCTTTCATAGACGTTTTCGAATGAGGTCTCTGCGCTCTGAATTTTTTTGTATGCCGGGTGGATACGACGTGGCCAATTCTACGTGGTATCCGAATACAGTATTTGAGTTGTCTAAAAGTATATTGGATGACTCAGATCAAAACACACTCTCTCTCTCTCTCCATAATTCGGACCGTCCAAAACCAAAATGGACGGCCGGGTAAAGTGCGCATGGATACCACGTGGTACCCGCTCGGCTAAAAAACTCGTTCCTGAGGCTCCCTATATACTCATCCAAATCAGATCAATGATTTATGGACAAGTTCACGAAAGCTTTTTCCTGAGTTCCATCAAACCAAGTACCATATGTGATACTACGACAATGTACATCAAAATGTTTTGTTTCAACTCTAACCCCTTCTCCTAAATTCTAAGAATAAACTTTGTACTGTGGATGTTTTTTTTAATGGGTTTGGACAAGAGTTAGATTCTTCTGTGTAAGAATTTAATTTTTTCGCGCAAGAATTATGTTTTTTTTTACCCTCTTCGGACCACCCAATGAGTTTTTTCTAGCATTTTTCTTATTTCAATTACTTGATTGACTTAGAATGTAGCAACAAAAATATTTTCTTAACCTCAAATGTGAAACAATAAGATCAATTCCTTTAACCCAAAAGTCCAATGATGTGTGCACATATTTCTTGCTACAACAATTCTTGGTTGAAAATAACTTTGTAACCTTTTCTCTTAAATAGCAATTAAGTTTTTTTTTTGTCACTCACTGGATTCTGGTATGTAGTGTGAGGCATCCAAAAGCTCTACCGCATAACCTAGCCACCTCTTGCAATAGTAATTAAGCTAAACATGTCTATTCTGGTTAACATGCGTTGGACCAGAACATGACCCCTCCTAAATTGGTTAATCTATCCATTATCTTTATACATACTATTCAATCGGTAAATGTTTATTCCCTTGTTTCTTTTGAGATATATAATCACTGCCACCTTCCATGAACATTCACATCTTCAAAAGATAGTACTAGAATGTGCTCAATCTATTTTCTACATCATTTTTGCTATAATCAATCCATGGTACTTTTATATTCGATCCAAAAACTTAAAGCTATTTGGTGGAGAATTTCCAACACTATTTTAAATTATATCAATTCCATACCCAGTCAATTTAGAACTTATCATATGTACGTCACATCTCCCTTACGTGTAGTAGCTTTTGAGTTATGTTACGAGTAACTTCTTTTTTGGTCTGTCATTATGCAGTCTTTGTGTTTGGTTGGTCACCGTAGTTTATGACTGATCAGAAATATTAGTTCCTCCGTACCAAATTGCTGGTCCATTTTGGGTAGTCGTGTCACCTAGAACAATTGTCTATATTTCACAATCTATAATTTATTTTATGATTTCGAAAAATTTGTTTTATAAAACTAATTGAGATCTATGAAGCAAGATCCATATAGAATATAAAAAGTGTATATAAATTAAAAGATATAAACAAGTATTTGAGAAGTCTCAATTAGTTGAAAGAGACCAGTAATTTGGGATAGATGGAGTAATATTCACCGAGTTCTGATGAGGATGTCTCTCAATTAACATTGTATTAAATGATTTACCCATTTTATATCCAAACTACATGGAACCTATAGTATCTAACACAATCTCCGTGAACTTTTAATAAATTTAATTGAGCTTTAGCTTTCTGTAATTGCAGCATTTAAATTTTATCAAAGTTATTAATAAGGAACTATTTGAAGGGAATCACATGCACCATAAAGAAGACCTAAGCCCTATACAATACATTAATTCATATTAATTTTATAGTTAGGATAGAATTAAAGATTGATTGGGTGGGCATCTTGTGATTTTGTAGGTGATAGCTTAAAGTTTAATCTTAGTTTATGCTAAAGGAGAACTCACATGCACTACTAACAAATTAAGGGTCGAAAAGATTGATACTCTCTCTATTTATTTCAACCGTGGAATACGTGCATTGTACAGGTTATATTGTACAATTGTTGAGAGGTCTAGGTGTCAATTTAGTTGGGATTTTGGCTTCCTGTTTTGAGTGTGTGGGTGGGTGTGTGGGTGGGTGGGGGGAAGTGGAGAAAGAGTAAGAACTTCACTTCATGAGGGACAGTACAAGCTATCGCGTGTATCAACTACAAAATACATTTGCAAAGAGACATAATACACACAATAAAGACAAATAACACAACTGAAGCGAAAGAGAGATACATCTAACGATAGAATGATCTGGAGGTCAAATGCCTGAAAACTGCATGCAGGATGTCGATGAGCAACTGTCACGGTACGATAGAGCCACCATAGACGAGGCTTCCTTACAGAAACTGACTGATACAAACCAAGTGACGTAAACATCTCAAGTTGAAAGCATTGCGTGCACAGATAAACATTATGCAACTACATGGCCGAGGCCAACTATAGCACTCTAGAAATCAGTGGAGAAGCTATTGAGAGAGAATACAATCGTGGTTTTTTTAATGGAAACTGTTGAGGCGAAAGATCGTAACAGGAAAAGTTTTGATAATTTTGAGTCAGTGCCAGAAGTGAGTTTCAAGAATCGAAGTTCCTATGCTAATGAAATTGTGGAAGCTTTTAAAATCCCTCTCCTTGCTGCCCCTCCCAAAAACCGACTAATTGGCTGGCATGCTCCAACTGCAGGTTCTATCAAACTAAATACAAACGGTTGCTAGTACGAAAGCAACATGAAAGCAGGCTTTGGAGGAATTTTTAGGAACAAGCATGGTGATTGGGTGCTAGGCTAGCTACTATGGAAAAATGAGAGTGCGTTCACGTCTCGAAACAGAAATTTGGAGCATTTACAGAGGTTTAACGATCATATTGGAGAAAGGCATAAACGATATTCAAATTGAGACGGATTCTCAAACTGCGATGATTCTCTTCACTGAAGGTACTAATGCCCACCATCCTCAAAGTAATAGTATCTTAAATGATGGGCAATATTTGCTGAACAGAACCAAGTGCAACCTCACCCACACCTATCGTGCCGCAAATGAATGTGCCGACTTTCTAGCAAGACTTGGAGCGGACCAGGACGAGGAGCTAGTGGTGACCACCAATCCTCCTGTAGGCATAAGGGAGCTCATGTCCAGAGACAGACTCAACACTAGACTGATTCTCGATTAGCTTGTTTTCTATGACTGTTAAGGTTAATTCCAAGTTACTATGGCTATGTAACAAACTTCATGCACTTCTGATGCAGTGTGACATTCTCGTTTAGTTTTAATATATTTCCGTTGTACCCAAAAAAAAAAAAAAAGACCCTATACAACTGGCAGGGTGCTTCCATAGCTTATTCGGCAGTCATCTACCGACACTACAAAAAAAAGGTTGATCTTTAGTGGCAATAATTTTGTCAATATGTTGTCATTAAAAGTGTTGTTGAAAGTATTCAGTGACAACTTTTTAATGAGTTGTCACTAATCCTGTAATTAGTGACAGCTTAGTATAAAAAGTTATCACTGAAAGACTTTTAGCAACATACTTTTAGTGACACGTTGTTGTCACAACGTTGTCAATAAAACTCAATTTTTTTGTAGTGCGGACCGCACGGAAACTACCTAAAAAACATGTATTCATTCACCACCCCCTTCCTAAGCCACCATTACCGGATTCCAACAAGCAATCAAGCCAACATCGAACTAGAGCAACACCAGTTCCAAGCCATACGTCCTTCATTCCATCCATACGAAAAATCATCTATTTATTCACCCACATTCTAAACCACCACGCCTAGTTTCTTGTCCCTTTAATCTTTGTATCCTTTATTCAAATTTTTATAATTTAAATTAAGATTCTAGTAGAAGCAACTATTCTTGTTTATTATGATTGTGGAATTATGATTAAGATCTACTAGTAAACTTGTTTGCTCCTCATTATCCTATATTAATTAGTACATATATGGGTTCTGTTGGCAGATTTTTTACGCAAAGTAAAAAGTATATATATTAGGCATTGTGGGTTTTTTGTTGTTTTTTTTTCAGTGTTATTTATAATTGAAATGATGGGGTATGGAGAAGAGGCAATTAATGACATGGGATGCGGTCGTTAAAAAAACAAAAAACACAACGATTTAGCAAGAATGAGAAAAAAAAGATTTATGTAATTGACCCAAATTAATTAAGAATTATATCTTATTTTGGTTTGGAATAGTGTTAGAGAAAACAACAACCAACCAAGGTAACCTCGTAAGTCTTAACCCCAAAGAGTTGATCGAGTAACAAGTGAAAGTATGATAGAAAGTAAAGGGCTTATCACTCAGAGTTTGTACGTTAGACTCTGCCGCTCGAAAAATAAAAAAAGACCCTTTGAGCTACTCGATATTTGCTTGGACATTAATTTAAGGTTCAGTTTGGATGACAGCAATCTCGAGGGGAATGAAAATGTGATGTCTTCTTTTCATGATTCCAATGTTTGGAACAGACAGGAAAAAGAACGTGATTCCATGCTTTTCAGGAATAGGAATGTGATTCCTGATAACACATTCAACCAAGAATCACATTCTCAAACTGAGTGGGAATCTGATTCCCCCCTTACCCCATGAGAATCTCAGATTTCAGGCTCATTCATTAAGAAAAAGGAATCATTGACTTTAACAACTTTCCAAAATAATTGTTTCCCGCGTAAGATTACTGAATTAATCCAAACACCGAAATGAAATTACTCTGGGTATCCAATTCCTAGGAATTCGATTCCTAGCAATCATATTTCTATTCTCATCTAAGAAAATTCCCCAGGAATTTGACTCCCAGTAATCAAATTCCTATTCCTACTCAAGATTTTGGTAATCCAAACACAGCCTAACAGTTTCGAATTTAGTCAAAGTGCATGTAAACTGATCCAACAAAAGGAAAAAAAATAAAAGAATCGTAAGAAATCCTCGTAGTGCCCTATCTTTAGCCTGCTCACTCACTCGTTGCATTTAAATGACTTTCCCCATTTAGTTTAAAATCTCCTTCTTATGGAAGGATTCCAAAGCATTCTGTAAAAGAGACATGAAATGTGGTATCTTCATTAACTAATGGAACTAACTTTGTAATATGTATTAGTAATGTTTCTTTAATTATTTGAGAGGATGTGACTTATTAAGAACCTTAACACATACGTAATCAGCTTTGGGTTGGATCAAGAGCTTTATGGAAAGGAGAGATAAAATGATAAAGAGTTACTTTCCATGACTTAAAATTATGACGCGGGCATTGGCGGAAACAAGAATTTGATAACGACGGGCTTCCATGCATGATTATATTGAGTTTGGAGTGATCGTGTAAAGAAAATTTAATCGTGAAGGGGTTGAATTAAAATCATCAAGATTTCAAAGATGCCAAAACACTGAATTTAATTCCACAAACAAAAACATACACTGAAAAATGGAACTACTTGAAAATTTGGGTGCCATTGCCCCCGCTCGCACCCCTTCTGTCTGCCACTAGATGAGGAAACATAAATTCATAAAGGAGGTTCTTGGGCGCCTTTTTTTGTCTTATTAATTATTCTGAAAACGGAAAGAAAAAAAACCTAGTAATATTAATTGCTTGTGTTTCAGGTTAAAACTGAGAAGAATTAAGGAGAAAAATAAACAAGGAACAAGTGTGAACATGCCCTTCTTTTTTTTTTTCTTTTTATTAGTCATGGCTTCACAGTTCATGTTCCAATAGCTTTACTTGTAATAATTTTTTCTGGGTCAATCAATAGGATATATTATTTACATCATAAGTGAAGTACAAAGTACAAACCATGAGATATTTTCATGGACTGGTGCTCAACTCCCGTCGTAACTCCAACCGCTAATCTCTAACATCGTATTCCATGAGGAATCGAACTCATGACCTCCGTCTTGGAGGAGAGAGTAATGAACCAACCACTGCTACTGTATTGTTCCCCATTATCCAATTCAAAAACTCCAACAATCGCACAGTTTTGGGCCCAAAGGTCAAAACACGACTCCCAGCTCAAAACAATTAACATTCTGGCTTTCTCCCACATTCCAGTTCAGCCCACCTTTGTCCAGCCCAACAAAGCCCATTCAAAAGACTCTCCCCCACCAATTCTGGCGGGAAGGCCCAACCATTTCCCGCCAAATCTACACGGTTCTTCCCCAAAACCCTTCAACCACCACTTCGCCTTCCCGCCAAATCTCTCTCTCTCTCTCTCTCTCCAGCCATGGCGTCAGATTCTCCTCCGGCCAACATTCATGATCGTAAGTATCTCTCTTTCTGCTCCTTCCATCCGTATATGTAACTGATATTCTTGTTTTTTAGTTTACCAAAACAAAGTTTATTAATGCAGGAGCTTCCTCTCCGGATGACTCGATTTCGAGTCCAATCGGCAACACGTTCTCCTCTCCGGGCGACCCCACCCGCCGGAGTCGACGCCGCCGACCCTCGGCAGACGCCACCCCAACTCCGCCGCAAAACTCCCGATTCGCTGCTGATGCCGCCGTAACCCCAACGCCCCCCAGCTCCCAAAGAACACGTGGAGGCCGCGGCGGGAGAAGAAACCCTCCCTCCACTCCCGCTTCCGCCGCCACCCCTTCGTCCGCCGACGAGGCGCCGCCGTCCTCTGAGGGCGGAGAAGGAGATGACGCCGATGACGCCCCGCCGATGTTCGTTTGGGGCACCAACATAAGTGTTCAGGATGTGAATGCTTCGATTTTGAGGTTTTTGAGGCATTATAGGGAGAATCCGGCTCAAACTGAGGGGAAGTATATGAGGGCTATTCACTATGTGATTGAAGTGGAGGGAGAGAGTCTTGATGTTGATGCACACAACGTGTTTGATTATGATACGGACCTTTATACCAAGATGGTTAGGTATGCAATGATTTTCTCTGATTTGATTGCCATTGATTGTAACCCTTCAGGCAAAATTAAATTTTCGGTAAGTTTGTTAGATTCACAGGATTAATCACTCTCTCGATAAGAAGGGCAAATATAACTTTTTTGGGATTAGATGAGTTGTAAACTAAGATGTTTAGGTATGTTTTGGCTTGGTATTGTAGTATTTGTCTAAATTTAGCAAAGTGGCTCTAGTGGTGCCATTGCCAAAGCCATTTTTTTACCTCAATCCATGAAGTCCTTCGGATCAGTTGAATAACGGTTTGGATAAAAAAGTAGCTACTCACAAATGATGATGTGGCAATCAATGGATTGATAAATGGCAAAGCCATTTTTTGGGGCTACATTTGGCTTGAGAAATGGCTGACTATTGGACTCGTTTTTCGAGACCTGATGTGAAATACTAATAGCTTTGGCTTCAGAAATGACTGATGATTGGAGAGGCTCCAAGGATCTATTTGGTTAGATGTGGATTTCAAGAGCTTTGTCATTATGATGCCTAGGCATAGCTCAAATTAGTTGATGAAGTGTATTAGGAACAACATAGATGAGTTGCGAAGTTTTATTCTGATGGATTTGAGTTGATTATTTCTGTATTTCATAGCCAGCTATTTGAAATGGTTTATGTGGTTTTGATATGTGGGAGTGTTGTATGGAAATGTAGGTACCCACTTGAAGTACTTGCAATTTTTGATATTGTGCTCATGGACATGGTTAGTCGGATCAACCCGTTGTTCGAAAAGCACATTCAAGCTCGGATTTTCAATCTCAAGGCTTCAACATGCATGAGAAATCTCAACCCATCTGGTTAGTACTGATTGATTGTAGTTGAAGTTGTTTTAATCTTCCACTTAGGCAGTGTATGGTTCGCTGGAGTGAAAGCTTGAATGGATTGGTCATCTCCTTGAAATGCATTTGTCAATTTAGGGAATGACCATTTCATTTGGAAGCCAAATGCTTTCCAAAATGAGCTCAACGAACTAAACACTATCTTATGGATATTTGATTGCATTCCGTGTGTTCTAATGAAATTCTTTGAGCAGATATTGAGAAGATGGTATCGCTGAAAGGAATGATTATTCGGTCTAGTTCAATTATACCTGAAATCAGAGAAGCAATGTTTAGATGCCTTGTTTGTGGATACTACTCTGATCCCATTGTTGTAGATCGAGGTGATTCCCTTGACGATATATCTTCACGAGATGTGGTAAATCAACATCATTGTGATCTATTAACCAATTGAGTCTTTCCAGGGCGAATTAGTGAGCCTACCATTTGTGGAAAGGAAGAATGTCTCGCCAAGAACTCCATGACACTCGTTCACAACCGGTGCAGGTAATAAACTTAATTCAACTGGTGAGGAGCTGCTCAGATTGCAATATTATGGAATTAAACTTGGTTGTGACTCTTTTTATATCCAACAAGCTCCCTCCTGATTCCAATTAATCGTCAAATTTTGGTAGTTCAAAACTTCAAAGTCTAAAACAACAAAATGCTTCAAATACAAGGATTGTCAACAGTTAACACAGATTGCATCCACTGGCTTGAAAGTGAGATTATTTAGGATAATTCCACTCCTCAATTCACTTCATTCAGTTTCTTGCAATAGTAGTTGTTTGCTTATTTTAACAGCTTCCCAAATGACCCATAATTTCGATACAATTTGGTTAACATCTAGCTTGGGAGGATTATGAATTAGTTGTGATTTTTTATCCTCTGTAAAACAGGTTTGCCGATAAACAGATTGTGAGACTACAAGAGACACCAGATGAGATCCCCGAGGGAGGGACACCCCACACAGTGAGCTTGTTGATGCATGACAAGTTGGTTGATGCTGGGAAGCCAGGTGATAGAGTTGAGGTGAGTTCATTGCCATTAATGTGACCAGAGCAAGAAATTGTACTTTGTTTTTTTCTCTGATGTTCTTCCTCTCCCTGTAACTTATATGGTGGGAATAACTTGTTCCCTTTTATGTTAGGTCACAGGGATTTACAGGGCCATGAGCGTCAGAGTCGGGCCAATCCATAGAACAGTCAAATCTTTATTCAAGGCATGTGTTTTCCTCCTCTCTCTTTGCAATTTTGCATCGGTTTTGCAGTCCGAGGATAATCAATTTATCTTCTGATTGCAGACTTACATAGACTGTCTTCATATTAGAAAAAGTGACAAGTCAAGACTGCCAGCAGCAGCTGCCATGGAAACTGAAAATGGCTCAAGTAGAAACGAAGAAGACATCCCTGCTGACTACGAGGATAAGGTTCTTTGATTTCTGTTTCTCTGGAAATACTATTCGCTTGCATTTTCTACTTCATGCACTTATTCTTCTTTATGGGAATGCAGGTTGAGAAACTGCGAGAGCTATCAAAACATCCTGATATATATGAGAAGTTAACTAGGTCGTTGGCACCTAACATTTGGGAGCTTGAGGATGTGAAAAAAGGCCTTCTATGCCAGGTTTTCTAATTGTCTGCTTTTAAATAGGGCTGCTAATTAATGCTACTTACCCGGATAATATTGCACAATTAAATACATATCACTAGAGTTGTTCTTCCAATGAGAACCAGTAATCCTTCAGCTCCAGTTGGTTTGGGCCAAAATTTCCTCATCCCTTTAGGTTCTAATGTTCCTCTAAATGGGATCACTAAGAGCTTCTTTCTATTACTTTATGTCAGCATAAAGCTCCAGTTTTCCTTCTTCAATGGCGAGCTAAATCGTCTCATATTTTACCTATAGCTAAACCTTGTGCCAGACATCCAATAAGATATAGAAATAGGAAAATTTCGCCAGCCTTGTACCTAGCCGTTTGAGAGACTTTTTTGAGGTTCATCTCTAAATTTATTTATCCATTCTTGGCTGATGTTTGGTTTAAATGGCCTCTATGTAGCTTTTTGGAGGGAACGCACTTAGCTTGGCGTCTGGGGCTAGCTTCCGTGGTGATATCAACATTCTTCTTGTTGGTGATCCTGGAACCAGTAAATCTCAGCTGCTCACATACATACACAAGCTATCTCCTCGTGGCATTTACACCAGTGGAAGAGGAAGCTCTGCTGTTGGATTGACTGCTTATGTTGCTAAAGATCCTGAGACTGGGGAGACAGTACGATATAGTTGTTGCGTGGTTTTTATATTTTCTTTTCCGATTTTTTATTCAAAACACGAGAAACTTATTCTCTATTCGTTGAAAACTTTCTAGGTTTTGGAGAGTGGAGCGCTGGTCCTGAGTGACAAAGGCATCTGCTGTATTGACGAATTTGACAAGATGTCAGACAGCGCAAGGAGCATGCTACATGAGGTAAGTTGTTTGTCTCTTGATTTGTTTCCAAAATTCTTATGTTGGATTTCGTAATTGAGTTCAAGTATCCAACTTGAGAGAGGCGCCATAGCATAGATGGATCTTTCCAAGTTTTGCCTATAAGGTGAAATATTGCTGAACTGAATTTATGTGCCACGAAATAGCTGCATTTAGTTAGCAATTCCTTCAACTGCTCTATTGCTAGTCTAACAGTGCATTTATTTTCAGGTGATGGAACAACAAACAGTCTCAATAGCAAAAGCAGGGATAATTGCTTCACTTAATGCTAGAACATCAGTGCTGGCTTGTGCAAATCCAAGTGGTTCACGATATAACCCGCGATTGTCAGTAATCGACAATATACACCTTCCTCCTACCTTGTTGTCCAGGTATGAAGATACTATTCTTGTACAGTCTATTAACAAGAATACATGATTAAATTTTTCCAGATGTAGGATGTTGGGATAGAACTTTCAGTTATTCAATAAATATATGTAAATGTGCAATGTTCTACTAAAGTACAACGGATCAAACCTCCAAGAGTCCCAGCCTAAAGGAACTTCCTCAGGTGATGAACACCATTATATTGACAAATATAATATTCTTCTACATTAAACAACGGAAGTTTCTTTGAAACCATATTAACAGTGGCCTCTTTAATATTTTGCTCTTTATTGAGAAGAAGCTATAAAGCTAAGAAAACCAATAGGTTAAGCCCACTGTAAGATTTGGTGAAACATATCAAAATCAAACTAACAATACTCCCTGCCAACTATTGGTTTTCCAGGTTTGATTTAATCTACTTAATTCTTGACAAGGCTGACGAGCAGACAGACAGGCGCCTCGCGAGGCATATTGTGGCATTACACTTCGAGAATCCTGAGGTCTCAATAATTTTCAATTTCTGGTCCACATCTAAATCTATATTCTTCCTTTTTGAACCCTCAAATTTTACTTTTCTTGCTTGCAGAGTTCACAGGAGGATGTTTTAGACCTTCAGACATTAACTGATTACGTGAGCTATGCTAGAAATCATATACATCCACAGTTATCCGATGAAGCTGCAGAAGAGTTGACTCGAGGTTACGTGGAGATGAGAAGAAGAGGAAATTTCCCTGGCAGTAGCAAAAAGGTATCAGGATCCTTTGTGATTTATTTACCAGCCATATGTTTCGACAAAACTGTGAGTTGAGTCCAGTCTCCCCACAGCACCTCACCATTAGTTAACATAATGAGATGCTGTTCTATCCCATAGCAACTGTACCTTTTTTGTGATTACATATGGAATCCAAGTTAATTCTGCATTAATCTTATCTTAAGTTTGGGAGGGTTTCATTAGGTAAGTGTAACGTGTTTTATTACCTTTATCTTAACCTTCTCATTTCATTTTTCTCAAATGTTGTTCCATGTGAATGACAGCGAAATAGTGCCGTGAGTGTAGGTAAGGAGAGACGCGAGTTATGATGTACTGTAGCTATCCCTTTAGAAGCTTACCAACAATAAGGGCTCTAAAAGCTGTTAACTGTTCTCTTATGCTCAAGTGGTTTCTCTGGTGATAATAATTAGATCAACTGCCATAACTTTATCCTTCTATCTTACCCTGATTGGTATCAACAGGTGATAACAGCAACACCTCGGCAGATTGAGAGCCTCATACGACTCAGTGAAGCCCTCGCTAGGATTCGCTTCTCAGAATTGGTTGGTGAAATTCGCTTGCTCTTGAAATATAGAATTGTTTATCACGAGTGGACTTGTCATATCACGGCCCTCATATATGCAGGTGGAGAAGAGAGATGTGATGGAGGCTTTTCGTCTTCTGGAAGTTGCATTGCAACAATCTGCAACGGATCACTCCACTGGTAACGCTCATCTATTTCATTCATGTTTTCTTTTTCCTCCCCCTTCAGTTTTAGGCTTCAGCCCTCTGTTTGCCATCTAACTTCTTTGGCAAGTATGCTTGTATATTTCCATTGTTTCCGTTTTAAGGGCATATAGCTACGACACACGAACCTCCTGTTGTCTCTGATAAGTCTTCTGAAGAATTTGTACATTGAGTATTTCAATCAATTATCATTTGACTCTTGTTTAGCAGTCCCTCAGTCCTGACTCTATGGGTGTGTCTTGAGTCTTGATACGTTCTTTCCAACTCTGTGATACTTGCATTTCCACATTATAGAAGGGTTGCACGTGGGGGACTTTGTTGAATAGTTTGGTATATATATTTTGTACGGGCCCATTTCCTAACAGCTTAAATTTATGGGATAATTGGTAACTTGACATTTTCCAACTAAATGCCATTCAATCGAGTAGGATCCTGATGTAAAGGTTTTCTTGACTAGGAACCATTGATATGGATCTCATTACAACTGGGGTCTCTGCAAGCGAAAGGATGAGAAGGGAAAATCTGTTATCTGCAACTCGCAATGTAATTATGGAGAAGATGCAGATCGGAGGACCCTCTTCCCGGCTATTGGAGGTGCATGAAGTTTACTAAATTTGAAATTCTCTTCCGTTCACTCTAAATCTAAATCGTTGCCTCAATCCTTGTTTCTTCTGACATTCTGCTGCAGTTATTGGATGAGTTGAAGAAACAAAGTTCAGGTGGTGAAATCCACCTTAATGACGTAAGTACTTCCTCCTCTCTCCTATGTTATATGGACTTGGGTTTGGGGACGTGCTCGAAATTTATTAGTATGGGTTATTAGAAGATTGTTATGGAATCCAGTGTACGTTATAAAACATTTAAAAATGCACTTGTAATCAAACAGAACTAAGAAAATTATAAATTTCTGTCTTGAAAGGCTAGATTTTTTTTCCCCCAACTGAAATGAGCTTATTTTTTTCTCCATACATGAAATGTCATAAAATTTGGAGGATCTAAGTGACCAAAATTAGATGTGGGCTTCTCTTATTGTACATCCTTACCTAATCATCGAGTATCCGACACAGGTACTTGCATTCATTTAGAGTAGTACATGTAACATAGCATGTGTGCGTGCAAATTTAGATGTGGACTTCTCTCTCTCTCTCTCTCTCTCTCTCTCTCTCTCTCTCTCTCTCTCTCTCTCTCTCTCTCTCTCTCTCTCTCTCTCTCTCCCCCCTGTGTGTGTGCAAGGTTTGTTATGTGTACTAATGGGTTCAGCTCGAATGTTTTTATCAGCTCCGAAATTCACTTGCCACCCTAGCAAGCGAGGGACTTGTTTCTGTTCATGGCGACACTGTAAAAAGGATATGATGATGAAGACATATCCTTTCGCTTGACGCAAGCAACTTCATCGTAAAGTTGCCTATTTATGCCTGAGCTTGCTACGGCCAGGAACTTGTTTTCTTATGCAGAATGAGATGGTAGTAGCATGTTACATGCACTGATGCAAGGTTGTAAATGCCCTATTTGATGTGTTTTCTTGAGCTGTTGATTGTAGTTCGTATACTTGTTCCTTAATGGTTGAGAAGAGATAATGTCTCTCCATTCTAGAATATCAACTATATGGTGACACAGCTAGATGGATTCAAAGATTGCATCATTTGTCGAGGCATTGTATGGATTATTGATTTGTGAAGAGATTTATGGCGAAAAACATTTAAGTGAAGGAAACAAATTTAGAACCTCAAAGGTATGTTACCTTTGAATGGCACCTCAATGCCATTTGTTTTTGAAGTTATTGAGGTATTGCAAAGTGTCAAGTGAAGCTTTTGGTATGCCTAAAAGTAGCTTGAATCAGTTGGATAAACTTCAAACAAATTTGGATGTCAAAGTGGGGTTGTGTTAATATACATTTTGTAGTGAACAAGTTCAAACTTCACAAGCGATAACTCATTTGATATGAAAGTATCACAGGTAGATAAAAAAAAATGCTCATCTAAGTAGGACAATCATGTCTCCTACTAATTCAATTGTGTTGTATTGGGTGATTACACCAGTATGTGGTCGGATTGTTGTGTGCAAAATTACTTATGTTGCAATAACAATTAAATTACGGGGTCGATTGAATAAAGAAACATCAATCATTAATTTTGTTTGTTCTTCAAGATTCGAACTCATGACTTCTTATAAGATTTCCTTCAAATAATTTTGAAGAACTAAATTAAGCCAGTATTGTACTGAATATACCTTCCTTTTAGTTCAATCTAACATGTACGTTGATTTGAGGAATATTAAAATCAATAGGATGACTTGGCTACAGTGAAAATGAAAATACCTAGGGGCAAGATGAAAGCCCCTGTGGACTTGAAGTAGAAAGTAGATGAATGTGAGTTATTCAATAGTCTAGGAGTACCGCTACGCAGGATCGGCCCGGGTAAGCCCAACAAGCCCCGGGCTTGGGCAACCCCCAGGCTGGGGCAATAAAAAAAAAATATTTGTTAGTTATGTATAAATATAATTGAGTTTCCAAAAGTTACATGCAGCCTAGCTTTGTCACTCTGGTGAAAAGCGCAGCCAATTTGTCGTGTGAGTTCCGTTGGGCTCCTTGGCGCAACCCTCTTATTATTGACTTTTGCCACTTTTTCCCTTTTTAATCAGCAGATCCTTTAGTTCTGTTCGACTCCTAGGCGCAACCCTCCTATTATTGACTTTTGCCACTTTTCCGATTTTTAATCAGCGGATCCTTTAGTTCCATTTTATTTTTATATATATATATATATACATGCAATCCATTATATTTACCAACAAGTCTACAACCACACTCGAAATACACATCCATATGCACACACACTCTTATAAATGTATGGGAACAAGGTCTAGAACCACACCCAAAAAACACATCCACATGTAAATACTCTCTTATAAGTTATAAAGGTATGGGACCACACAAACTAGTTCAATTAAAAATGAGTTCTTTGATAAGTTAAATTACGGTAATACAGTTAAAAATTGTGGTTTTTTTTAATGTAATTCAAGCTAAAAGAACAATGTAACATTGATGATTTTCTTTTATTACTAGATATTAAGTGGGCAACCAATTCAAGGATGGGATGGGCTTGGGCAACCCAAACGTTAGGGCGGGTCCTGCCGCTACGTAATGCTCCGGATTGCTCTAAAATCATACATATATGTCGAGTTGATATGTTAAAAGCAATTCTATCCTCACCATTCCTATTTCCCATAAAGGGAAAGATGACTTATTGGTTTGGCACTTTGACCCGAAAATGACACTATACTGTCAAGACTGGTTACCATTTGGCTAGGGAACTCCAAAATGATGACAGTCTTTCAAAAGCCTCGTCCTCCTTTCAACCACCTCAAGCCGTGTGGAAATTCATTTGGAACATCAACATCCCTCCAAAATTACGGCACTTTTGGTGGAAGGCATACTGTAACTTCCTTGCTACCAAGGAAAATCTTCACCATCGTAGGTGCCACCCTTCCCCAATCTATCTTATCTGCCTTAAGGAACCGGAGTCCATTGAACACCTCTTATTCTGGTGTGAATGGACTGTTAAATTTTGATTTGGAAGTTGTTTAAACTACAAAGTGGATTCGAACTCTATCCCGTCTGTCATGAGGTGGACCATCTCTCTTATGGAAAGCTTGAATTCAGCAAAGGATAGTCATGATTGTTTTAGCAAATGTATTTTTTTAGCTTGGCAGATTTGGAAATCCAGTAATGACAGGGTTTTAGCCATGGTCCAGTTAATCCAAGGGCCATCACGAGAACATCCTTTGCTTGGGACGAATTTATAACGAGCCAATCCAACTAAAATCCCTAGAGCCAGCTCCATACACCTCCCCAGATTCCAAGTCACTGGTCTTCCCCCCCCTCATGGCTTCCTAAAAATCAATTGCGATGTGGCAAAACATAAGGATAATTCCAAAATTTCCATAGCAGCAATTCTTCGGGATGACAAAGGTGTTTGAAAGCAGGTCGTGTGACTATAGCCTTTGATTCATCAGTGCTCCAAGGGGAAGCTTTGGCAATGAGGTTGGCTGGAACGTTACTGGAAGATTTCATCTGCCCAGATGTTATCTTTGAAAGTGATAGTAAGATATTGATCAAGCTTTGCTCCACTGAAACCGTTCCCCATGGGAGTGTGCTGCGATTATTGATGATATCAAGAGTTTTGCTGAATCTTGTAATTGTTCTTTTTCTTGGGTTAATAGAAAATATAATAGAGCTGCTCACTGGGTTGCAACCCATTTTTTCTCTGTTGTAATCGCCCCTAATCGGGTGTTTAACCTCCTCACCTTCTTTCCCAAATCTGTAAGTTGGATACCCCTTTGGAGGAGTTTGATTTATTATAGAAAGTTTTCTGGCGTTAAAAAAAAAAAAAGTTGAATCGTACACCTTCGGAGAATGTGTCACGTGGTGCTCTCGGACTATTGAGTTCACGAATATGTGGGTAAAAGCGTAAAATAGAGAGAGCACAAGTTGTAATAAAACACAAACTTGAGGGGTGAAAATGAAAGAATTTAACCTCAATTATTAATGAACGTTGATGTGTATGATGTGGCGGTAATCCGATTTGTTGTTCCTGACAGCAATCGATCCAACACACGAAACGGAAGAGAGAGGATCATTGTCGGAGGGTGACGACGACGATGGCGGAACGCGGAGGAAGAGGAGGGTGTTGCCCGCCGATGGATCTGCTGCGGTCTGAGCCGATGCACCTGGTTCAAGTCATCATTCCAATCGAGTCTGCCCACCAGACCGTCGCTAACCTCGGTGACCTCGGCCTCATCCAATTCAAAGACGTCCGTCCTCCCTCTCCCTCTCTCTCTGAAAACTTATATTTTGTCTTTGTGTATCTATCTGTGGTTACACCGATTCTGCTTTCTATTAATTGGGCCCGCTAATGGACGGTTTGGTTTTTGAGTCGAGGTGCGCGTAAGTTGGCCGGAAAAAAAATCTGCATTTGTTTGTAATGTTTTGGAACTAGACATTCTAGGTTTGAGATACGGAAACTTTAAATTATGAATTGCTTGGCAGAGATCGTAATTTCCGGTTGTATGTTGTAAGTTAGGGTTTTTCTCTTGTTTTTGTTTGGTTGTGAATTGTAGTTTGTGCGACCGATGCTCAATTGAACAGCTTGTGAGGTTTAGGTCTGGACTGAGTCGCATAATTCGGGAGCTGCTCGAGCGTGAAAGCGTCTGCGAAAAATATCCCAAATTACTAAAATTCACGAGAGCCATGATTGAGAGCAGGAGTGAAGTGCATTCTCAAGGATTATGCGACTAAGGGTCTGAAACAATAGTAAAAGCTAATTTCGATATGTTTGCCTTGTTTGTTTTCTAAGAGCTTGACTTGAATTTAGCATATCACTTGTATTTCTCTCATTTGAGGGATTTTTGTTGAATGATGTTGTTTTTCGAAGGTGGAATATAGGATTACTAAACACTGGTGATTTAAGTTATATTGTTTGTGAAACAATGATCTTACTTATCAGAAAACAGAGTTATAGCAATTGTTTCTGGCACAATAGTCCTGTGAAGTCTATATCTTTTCCAGAGTCTGATAATGGTTGATTGTAAATTTAACATTGATTTCATGGCAAGTAAATGCATATAAGATAATGCCATTGTAGAAGATTCTTGAACGATAGCCCCCTTCCATGACAACCAGGAAAAGAAATGAAGCTGGTGAAAGGAAAAAGGAGAGAAGGGGAGAAGAAAGCAGCTGTTACCGTTGCATAGAGACTCGTGCATGTTTTTTTTTTGTTTCCGTCATCTTATTTCTTTAACTCTCAACTGATAGTCTTCTTGTTATGTTTATACTTTTGCTTTCAGCTAAATGCAGAAAAGAGTCCATTCCAGCGAACATATGCTACTCAGGTGCATTTTGTTTCTCCTTTTGGACTAACAACCCCAGCTTTTGTATACATGATTGTGGATTTTTATCTAAGGAATTTTGTTGTCTGTGTATGAAAATCAGGTATCTTATTTCACACCTGAATAACAACGAGTAGCTTATGGCACATCATATAACTGTTGGAAATTTTTATGTATACCCATTAAAAAAACCCTGTACTGTATGCGTAAAGTTACTTTCAGGAAGGATAATCTAAAAGATAACACTAGGATTTAATTAAAATTTGTCACCGACTAAACTGTATTGCAATTTCTGATGGACTATTTTGACTCAACAAAAGAGTAAATTCCAGTCTGATTCTGGTTGTTAACATGCATGATGCTTGGTAATATTAAAACAATAGCCATATTTTCCCAAGTGATAGTTTGCAGCCTGCAGGTTTCATTTTTTATTTTCACTAAATAAAATTCAGAAGTTATACTTCTCCTTTAACGTTGGTACTCTTTCTTCATTGCATCTTTTGGTTATTTCTCCTACTTTTTTGGCGGTATTATGTGGACAATATTGTTGTTAGATCATCATTGTCTGAAAGCTAGCAAACAGGCCCAAGAGTGGATATCAACCTCTCCGACACAGTCCCTCATGTGCTACCTTGTCTTGCAATTATAGGTGCGAACGAGAGATGGAACGCACGACCTCTCCCAAATAGAGCTATGATGTCCTGTTAGAGAACCACTTTTTTTTTCAACTTCCAAGATAATATGCGATATCATCTATTATGCTTTTGCATTTCTTGATGTATCTACATCATCAGCATATGATAGCAAACGGGCCTAAGAGCATATCAACCTCTCCAACACAGTCCCTCATGTGCTACCTTCTAGAGATGGAACGCAAGACCTCTCCCAACTAGAGCTTTGATGTCCTGTTAGAGCTCCACTCTTTTTTCAACAGTCAAGATGATTCATAATAGGCAATATCATCTATAACAACGCATTTGCATTTCTTGATATCTGCATCATCAGTATATATAGCAGTAGTTTAGTTTAATTTGCTGCTGAACTGAATGCAGATTTGGATTACAGAGTATATGTTATCTTGATATGATAAGTAATCATCTTTAAAGTTCATAATCAACTGCTGTTCATATTCTGATATGACTTTTATCATCTTTTCAAAGATAAAAAGATGTGCAGAGATGGCACGGAAGTTGCGATTTTTCAAGGACCAGATGTCGAAGGCTGGTGTGTCTCCTTCAACCAAATCTGTGTCGCGAGCTGATATAGATATGGACGATTTGGAGGTATATGCAAATGTTTATTACCTCTGTTGTTTTATTTGTTCACTTATTGTGCTAACCATCTTAGTTATATGCTTACTAGGTAAAACTTGGAGAACTTGAAGCTGAGCTGATTGAGTTAAATGCGAATGGAGAAAAGTTGCAGCGTACCTACAATGAACTTGTAGAATATAAGCTTGTTCTAGAGAAGGTTTGGTTTCTTTTGATACTGTAGCTTGTAGGTGATTAGTGCAGCAGCATGGCAATGTGTTAAACACTTTTGATACTGTAGCTTGAAGGTGATTAGTGCAGCGGCATGGCAATGTGTTAAACATATGTATCTAAAGTATATTCTATAATACGTTTTAACATATTATGTTTGTTATTTCTTTCCCACTGATAAATGATGAGTTGAATTTTTTTTTTATTCGTGGGTAGATTACAAGAGAAAGCGAGATGAACAAAAAGTATTTGAATCCATACAAACAATGGTAGATGTTTTTGGGGTTTGTTTAATTGATGAGAATTTGCTTGGCTAGTTATTTGAGACTCTAGTCACAGAACTTCAAGCAACAAAGATTGACAAGCAAAATTTGAACAGCAAAATTAAGCACATGACACTTGTACTTTTGTTTGGTATTACCGTGTATTTTCCAGATTATAGCCATGTATGACATTATGCTTTGGAGAGTCAATCATGTCTTATCTGGCTTTCTACTTTAATAATAAGATGTCGGGAGTCAAAGAACCAAAGGTGTCCCTTGTGATGGGGTTGAAGGATTTTAGCTTGTTTATGATCTTCTTGTTGTGCTAGTATTTTGTTGCTTATATGATGGTCAATGATTAATTACAATAGAGCAAAAGGTACAGATTTTGTGCATGTTTACAAATATGTATGTTCTTGATGTGGGGTAACTCCTCCCAATAATATCAAATCTTTTGTTTCTTTCAGGCTGGTGAGTTTTTCCACTCAGCCCTAAGCACTGCTCAGCAGATAGAATTTGGATCACAGCAGACTGGTGAAGAGTCATTAGACACTCCTTTGCTAATGGAGCAAGTAAAAAACTTGACCTGATATTTTATGTTTATGGTACAACAGTGAAATTTCTTTGGTTTCTTTTTTGAAAATGTGTTCATGGTGGGTCATTTGGTGTAGGAAATGACAACTGATACATCCAAGCAAGTTAAGTTGGGGTTTCTCACTGGACTTGTTCCTAGGGATAAAACCATGGCTTTTGAACGGATTATATTTCGTGCTACAAGGGGTAATGTGTTCCTGAAGCAAGCTGTACTTGAGGACCCTGTCATTGATCCTGTGGCTGGAGAGAAGGTTAACACTAATCCTTTTGTAGTTTTTATTATTTTATTCTGGAGAATGTGTAGGAGGCAGTGCTTCTTGTGCATTGGTGTTTTCATTTGACATGAGGATTTGGTTTTGAAATGTTCATGATATTCCTTCTCTTATGCCATATTTTTAGTTTATTCAGTTTATTATCTTGTCTTTGCTTTGCAAGTAATGAAGAGACTCGTATATAATAGTGCTCGTTACAATGGTGGATTATGTTGAAGAATATGCTTAGTGCCACTTTGGGTTTGTTACCAATTGAGTTCTTTTTACCCTGTAATATGAATTTGTGATGCAGTTTCCCTTTTCAGTTGGTAAATCTTCCTCTTCACACGTGTCGATTTGGTTTTATACTTCAACTTTGAGTTCTTTGTGTGAGGATATTCTTCTTAGTTGGTAACTGTATATTCATTTACTGGATATTTTGTTGACATGGTCTTTCACTTTTGTTTCCCACGGTGGATTTTCTCAGATTAAGTCATTGACTCATTGAGCCAGCTGCCAGCTTCTGTCGGCCTATGGGCATTCAAATGGGGGAGACCAAGGCCTAAAATAGGCCATGGTAATCCGTGGTGTGTTAGCCCACCCCATATGAATGACGATTTATTTGTGCACCACGGATGGTGTAAAATATTTCAAAGGAGTTTATTGATTCCGCCTTTATTAGTTAATATGCTAACAGCACATTGTGCGCCTCATTTAATGTGTCTGTCGTGGTTGTGAATCAGTTCTCTCTCTATATTTTCTAGCAAATTTGTACTGCCCTATTGCTTGAGAATCAGTTTATTGGTAAGCAGGGTTATCCTTGTTACATGTTTGACTTCTTTATGACTTCTCCCCCGTATTTAACTAAATCACCATCATGCTTAATGATTTATTATTGCCGATTTGTTATGACATATGTTAGTATTTGTATAAATTCATAGGTCAAATAAGTTTGTGGGGTGTGTGTGCTTGTGTTTCTTCTACTGCTGCTTCAGGTCTGATCGGTAAGTTGTGCAGGTTGAGAAAAATGTATTTCTGATATTCTACTCTGGTGAGAAAGTGAAGAACAAAATTATTAAAATATGTGAGGCTTTTGGTGCAAATCGTTACCCTTTGCCTGAGGACCTGGGCAAACAAGTCCTGATGGTCACCGAGGTATGCACTGTGTTTTCTTTTGTTTGTTTGTTTGTTGTCACCACCTCACTGCTGTCAATATCTTGTAGTGTCTTGTTTTCAAAGGTCTTGATCAATGCTGTAGTTTTATTCTTATTATTTTTGATGTCGTCAGTTTTGGGTCTTGTCATTATTAAGAATATGTTGCTTTTGCCATCTATATAAACTATTTGTTTGTACGTCTGTCTGGTCATGTGCGTATATGAAAGGGTATTTTGCTCTTTCTGTTGTACATTGTTAGCCAGTTCGGTTCTGTATTGTTCATTTGATTTTTAAATGATGATATGTTATAGCTCTTCCCACTATGATTTGGATATGTACATTGGTTTCTTCATGCTCAAAGTATTTAATTTTCCTTCTTTAACTCCCTTGTCAAATTCTTGATCCTCATTTGTCATCGACACTTTTTAGGCATTGGCTTTTCAGCTTTTGGAGATTGTAATGTCACCTCTCATACCTGGGTTGAAAACCTTCATCTGCATTTTGTTTCTGGTTCTTTGAATCTGATAACTAGCTCCAATTGACTTTCAGGTCTCACAAAGACTCTCAGAACTGAAGACTACAATAGATGCCGGCGCGCAGCTTCGCCGCAATTTGTTACAGACAATTGCTGAACAATATGAACAGTGGAATCTTTTGGTATTTTTTTTACTTTACCTAATAAAGTTCCATTTGCAAAGATCCTTTAATTTAGAAAACAGCCTTCTAAGTGCTTGAATGTAATGCTTGTTCATCAAATTTTATTCAGAGACGCATTGTTTTTTGCTATGTCAAAAATCTATGGTTCAGCCATTAAATTGTGTGTTTATTTGTTTTCTCATGAAAGGTGATGAGGGAAAAATCAGTTTACCACACTCTAAATATGCTTAGTATTGATGTGACGAAGAAGTGTCTCGTGGCTGAAGGTTGGAGTCCTGTTTTTGCAACAAAACAGGTGCCTTTAATTACGCTGATTCAGGAAACATTGGATTGGTTGCTTTCTATTTGTCCATCATGCTTGAATGCACATTGGGTGCTTACAGAGCAATATGAGATTTGATTTGTGCAGATTCAGGATGCATTGCAGCGGGCAACATTTGATTCCAATTCACAAGTTGGTGCCATTTTCCAGATTTTGCACACAAAAGAGTTACCACCTACTTATTTTCGGACAAACAAATTCACTTCTTCTTTTCAAGAGATTGTTGATGCGTATGGGTGAGTTTTTCTTATGATTATTCTCCTTCCTAGAGGTTTTCTTATTTTACATTAATGGAACCTACAATCATCTGAAGGAATATGCATGTGTATGTTGATTTTTGTACCTAACTGGAAATGCTGCCAAAACTAAGAGTTATCGCATGTCCAGAAGGCTTTTGGGTTTCTGTTTTTTCTTGGGGTGGGGTTGGGAGGGGAGGTGCGCAGGATCTCTTACCGTTTTGGTTGAATTTACTAGGAATGAAATTCTATTGGATTTAGATAGCCGGCAATGAGTCGAATGAGGTGATAGCCTGTGATGAGTCGAACAACACTATTTGTCTGTGTGTTGCTTGCTTAGGACCTTGGTAAATGTATATTGTGCACCTAAACGATTCTAGAGCATGAGCTGCATTTTAAATTGATAACCAAGAAAAAAAAAAAAATACGGTGTCTTGCTCATAGGCACTTCTTTCGAAGTAGTGGCAAGAACAACTCCTTTTAAGAAGCAATCAGTTGCACCAGGGGTATTCATGATTGTTTGGCCACATGTTTGGAAAGTTGGAAACTGTCCACTTGTTCTCACCTGCCTAATGCAATCCTCCTTTATGTGAACTTGGGATTGACTACATAGAGATGTAGAGCTTAGGATACCTATGTGGAGTTAATTACGTGGGTATGTCAAAAGCAAGAACGAAGAACAAACAAAACAATAACACCTATTACCTGAGGGCTGAGGGTTTGGCAATCAAAACTTGATTTGGTGCTGCATAAAGTAGAACACCTGCAAAAGTATTAAGCGATGGTAAAAGATCAAATGAATGGTAAATGGAGTGAGGGCATAAGCAAAGAGTGGCATCCCGAGTCTTTGGACATCCAGCGGTAATTTAGCATAGGCATGGTAGAGCTGTCATTTAGTTTGATATTAGATGACCTGAGGGCATGACGCTAATAAACTCACTTAAGCAGATTTTATTGATAATTTGATATAGGTGGACAATTTAGAAAATTGAGATCACTTCACAGGGGGGTCTTATTGTAAGATGCAAAGGCTCCTTGGAGGAATCCTCAAGAGGAGTTAAGAACATAATTACACAATAAATTTATTGTAGCTAGGGACCCCGTGCTGCATTAGGTTAGATTAGAAATGACGGGAAAAGATGAATGATTTTGACCAGTGGTGGCTCCAAAAATTTACTTTTAGGTTGGTTGTTCAAATTTGTTTGGTTAGGTGTTCAAGAAAGGGCTAAACTTAAGACTAAACTAAAAATATTACATGATTTCTACCCAATTTTTTTTTTCTGGGGTGTTCAAGTGACCACCATGGCTATAGAGTAGAGCAGCCTATGATTTTGACTCGGTTCACTAAGGTTACGGGAAATGTAGATACTCTTGCTAAAACGTGTGGAGCCTGTGCTTATCTGAAGCCCTTGATATTATGAGTTCGACAGTTGACAACAAAGTCAGCATCATTTTCTCAAGGAGACGGAATTGGTGTGGGAGTGTATTTGATGATGAAGATTCCGTAAGTGATGTGGTTTGATCTTTGTTCTCCTTTTGATTTCCCGTATCGGCTCTTTCTAAGGGGATTCCTTTGTTCTTAATTTTAATGATTGGAGAGCTGTGTATACTGTGTTAATTGCGTTTTTTTTTTTTTTGAGATGTTGGTTTATGTTGTATATTCGCCTTCATGGGCTTCAGTTCTCTTACTATTGTGGGCTTCAGTTCTCTTACTATTTTGTCCAAAATTTGTTTGACGCTGTTCAAGAACTTGGTACACACTTTTCAAGTAAGTTTCTAAAAAGTTAAACTACCATGTTTCATTCTGCTAGATCTTCATTTGCTCATTGAATTCCTTTAATATGATGTTCTGCCGTATGGGCATAGTGCACTAAAATCCTTTGAGCTTTGGAAAGTCATACAGGCGTTTACTCCCCATTTTCATTTGCTGATTGGGGGATTGTATTGCAGATATGTTTACCAACTGTTGAATTGCTGATGCTATCTTCATCTACTTGCAGGGTGGCAAAGTACCGTGAAGCAAATCCTGCTGTATTTACAATTGTCACATTCCCATTTCTTTTCGCAGTCATGTTTGGTGACTGGGGACATGGTATATGCTTGTTACTTGGGGCATTATATTTCATAATCAGGGAAAGGAAACTCTCTAGTCAGGTAATTTTGCTGCCTTTCCACATAGTATCAGCACGAGGTTGTTGTAGTAAACTCTTTTACTTCGTATCTTCCATGATTATTACATGTTTGCAGGTTTCTATCAGGGATTTGCTGCACCTTTCCCTTTTTCTTGTTCTGAAGCCTGGGTTTAATAATGTCTGTCCTGCTGCTAGGACCTGTAGTAGGATTACATACCAATAACTTCTTTATAGCTGAAAGATGTTGGCTTATCACACATTTACCAAAAACAAGGTGTTGGCCCATTACACACACTTGCCAAATTGTTTGTCCATGAGCTTGGTGCCTGAACCTTGTGTCCCAATCTATTGAGGTCGGCTATACGAATCCTTTGTCACCATTCTGCTCTCTCAAGGGCTATAAATTCCGTCAGATTTCATTAAATTATATCGTTTTTTTACAACAGCTTCCTATGCTACCTGTAGTTATCAAAAATTAAAAAATGAGAATCATCTTGCGACCTGTAGAGTGTACATGTAGCATCCCAGCTATCTATCCATCTGTTAGAGAGAGAGATGCCACGTCTTCTGGTCTGTGTTTGTCGTACGTGCTGGAGCTATTGCCCTTTGCCTGTTAGCTACCCTGGCATGGTGTTCTTCTTTCATATGATCATGTCATCGATTGTTAGTTGTTTTATGCACACATAGTGTTATGGACATAGTTCAGTTTACCTATTCCAGAGCAATCTGGTGAGCGCATTCAAACTTGTACCTCAATAAGGCGCACCAAGAGGTTGCAACCTGTTTTGCTAAGCAAAGAATTTATTAATCTTTGAAAACAAATTACAAAGATTAAAAGGGTCCGAGAGTAGAAACGCCAAGGACCCGAAAGGGGAAATAACAAGAAACACCATGGATGGCAAGATACCAGCCACAGCACCGAAAAAAGAAGAAAAAACCAAGAAGACCAAAACTCCTGAAAGGCCACTAAACCACCCCCCAAAACAACATCAAAACAAGGAACACTCCTCCCCAAGCAGAAGCCAGAAAGCATCGAAACCCCAACCGAGAAGCAAAAATCCCCAAAACACCTAGACCTCCAAACCACAAAAACTCACAAGAAAGCAACCTGTTTACAGGAACAGAATGTGTATTGTTAAATACCCACAACTACAGATCAAAACTATACCTGTGTCTGTGTGAAGAATCAGATCAATCGAGGTCTCACCCCAGCTTAGTTTGTGTGGACCCCATAACTTCCTACATGTATGAACTACACCCCAGAAGCCTTTTCAGTCCAACTTAATTAGAAAGCGGAGGGAGTTAGTTCAGATTTTACCTCATGCCCTGTTGGCCAACCTTGTTCTGTTCAGATACCCTTGTAATCTTACCAATCAAGATTCAGAACATGTGTAGGTGTGTCTTCGTTGTTGATGGAAGTGACATTATGTCTTAAGATGCATTGGCGCTCAATGGAGTTGTTGACCTGAATGGCTATAATTGACCAATTTTTCAGAGCCTCTGAGATGATTTTTTATTTATTTACTCCTATTTTGAAGTAGCAGTAGCTGGATAATTTTTTACTTTGTTTTTTGTTGGTATAACCCCAGCGTCTTGCTCTGATTTTGTTGTGGAACATACTTTACCTCCTTAACTAGAGATTATGGCAGGTTTCTGTACAAATGCTTTTCATAAAAACCTCACTAAGCTTGGTATAGGTAGATTTGTCTGCGAGAGTAGATGAATACCATGTTTGCATGCAAAAAGTTAGATTATCATGCCATTACTAGGCTTGAAGTTTAGAAAATTGGAATCTTCACGTCCTTTCACTCTGAGCAGAGTCCTGATTTTTAATAGTCATGTCAAATCATTATTTTCTTCTATTTGACAGTCATTTGAATCCGTCTGCTATCAAATACTGATTACATTCTGATTTTGCAAAGTACAGAAGCTTGGAGACATTGCAGAAATGACCTTTGGTGGTCGCTATGTTATTATGATGATGGCACTCTTTTCAATATACACAGGCTTGATCTATAATGAATTCTTCTCGGTCCCATTCGAGTTATTTGGTCGTTCAGCCTATGCATGCCGTGATCTTTCTTGCAGGTCTTTTGGGAATCCCTAAGTTCTGACATGTTTTGTGTTTCATCTGCTGTATACTCTTTACATGGTCTAGCGCTTTGTTTCAGGGATGCTACTACTGCAGGCTTAATTAAGGTGGGTGACACATATCCATTTGGCGTGGATCCTGTCTGGCACGGTAGCCGCAGTGAATTGCCATACCTCAATTCGTTGAAGATGAAAATGTCAATACTTCTGGGTGTAGCCCAAATGAACCTTGGAATCATATTGAGCTATTTCAATGCCAAATTCTTCCGGAATAGCGTGAATATCTGGTGAGTTTGATCTGTTGATATCAATCTTTGATGGGATGGGCCGGATGGCAACTGTGATGTTGGACGCCATGTGTTCAGGATGCATTAATTTTTTGGCATTTTGGCAGTTTCTAATTGTTTGTTTCTGTTTCTTTAGGTTCCAATTTGTGCCTCAGATGATATTTTTAAATAGCTTGTTTGGCTACCTTTCCCTCCTTATCATCATAAAATGGTGCACTGGATCAAAAGCTGATTTATATCACGTAATGATATATATGTTCCTGAGTCCCACTGATGATCTCACCGAAAACCAGCTTTTTGTCGGCCAGAAAAATGTTCAGGTTGATACTTTTTCCTAGCCACAGTTGTCTTCTCTATTGCACTTGTTTCTGGTATTGAACCAAGCGGAAAATCATTCCTATGGATGTGCAAAATGTGTGTATTCATCTCAATTCATCTTTCAATCACCAGCTTGTGCTACTACTCCTGGCCCTTGTTGCTGTTCCATGGATGCTATTCCCCAAACCTCTTATTTTGAAGAAACAACACCAAAATGTATGCTTCTCTTTTCTTTTCCCCATCCCCTGAATCTTGCTTGTGCCTTTGTGGTTAACCGTGAGTGTCTTGTTTTATCTGTTTCAATGGTATGCTTCTTCAGAGGCACCAGGGTCAGTCCTACATGCCACTTCATGGCACAGAAGATTCCTTACAATTGGACACAACTCACGATTCCCATGATCACGAGGAATTTGAGTTCAGTGAAGTTTTTGTGCATCAACTTATACATACTATAGAGTTTGTACTTGGAGCAGTCTCAAATACAGCTTCATATCTTCGTCTGTGGGCCCTCAGGTATGTTGTTAGCTCCTACAATTTGAATTTCATCCCAATGCCAGTTTACTGGTGGCAGGAAAAGCAAAATTTAACACTTTCAGTGGTGCTATGAAGTTCTACCTTGAGAAATTGATTAGAACT
This sequence comes from Gaultheria prostrata, assembly GCA_036023075.1. Classification (NCBI taxonomy): domain Eukaryota; kingdom Viridiplantae; phylum Streptophyta; class Magnoliopsida; order Ericales; family Ericaceae; genus Gaultheria; species Gaultheria prostrata. The sequence goes on along the minus strand of JAXBDA010000277.1, from coordinate 18,927 downwards.
TTATAGTGGTGAATGTGATATGCTGCTGTTAGAACTATACTATGAAAATAGTTACTACAAGTTCTAGTAATAATTTGAAGTCCGAGATTTCTGTGCATTCTGAAGTTTTACATTAAGAACATGGAAGTGTTGGTATATGGGACCGCAGAACAAAACGATGAGGCTTTGTTTGGTTTGTAGCTTAGTTTAGTTATCTCTAAAAGTTCACTGTTTCGTCATCTGTATTTTTTTATCAAATTATTTTTTTATTTTTTACTTTTTAGATGTATATTGCGTATCTCTATTCAAAACGTAAAAAAGTTTGTTAAATTTTTTTTAAAAATTGACTAAAGACGAAAATTACGCAACCCTATACAATACTATTATCCCCAAAACTACCAAGCAAACAAATAGTTTTAAAGTTCTGGTTCCTGGTATTTTTTAGGTTTGGTAGGAAATTTCATCAGGAAGGGAGTTTCTTCCTGCCTGTGGACTGTAATCTTTGTCTGTCTTATAACAACCTTGCTTTGTAATTTCCTTGACATTCATCCAGTTGGAGAGATTTATTTCACACGTCTATTAAGAGATAATGAAGAGAGCTCCCTGCCTTTAGACTGAATTTGACTCTTTTGTATCTCCGTTCTTTTAGCTTAAAGTGCTTCCAGAGATTTTATGGTTAAATTTGAAATTAAAATATACTATACCTAAGCACTTCCATGAGATGCGAGTTCTGCTACCATAAAAGGGCTTCCGATATGACCTTTTGTCCATTATCTTAAATCTCCCTTTTGTATCGCTTTTATTTTCATTTTTACACAAGCTGATCTTGCGAATGATTGTTTTTGTTATTCAGCCTTGCCCATTCGGAGTTGTCCAGTGTATTCTATGAGAAGGTCCTTCTTCTTTCTTTGGGGTAAGTGTGAATTTCTTCAGTTGCTTGGCTTTATTTTACTTCTTGTTTGAATTGAGGGGTTTGGTAAGGAATAGAAAAGAGAACCCTCAATTGTTTGAATGAATAAAAGAGGTGAGAAAGGATAGAAATGAGGGATTTGTGAGATGGTGAGATTTGGTGATATAACCATAGTCTTTTCTTGTCTCACCAAATCCCTCCATCCAAATGGACTCTAAGTCGATTATAGACTCTGTATTTGTAAAAGGCCTTGTGTTATTGACTTTATGAATTAACTAACGGGATGCCATGAATAAAGCGAAAAAGAAGACCCCGTTGTAAACGACTGGTTATCTAATTGAAGAAAGCTAATTGACAATTGTGACATTTATTTTGACTAATTGTATCCTATTACCTTGTATGACTACAGGTACAACAACGTACTAATCCTTATCGTGGGCCTCGTTGTTTTCATTTTCGCCACCGTCGGTGTGCTGCTGGTGATGGAAACCCTCAGTGCATTCCTCCATGCTTTACGACTTCACTGGGTGGAGTTCCAAAACAAGTTTTACGAGGGAGACGGCTACAAGTTTCATCCATTCTCGTTTTCTTTGCTCGGTGATGAGGAAGAATAGTAGGAAACCCTAGCTGTTGAAACAGAGCGTCAGAGTGTGCATATTTTATGAGCTTCATTGATTTGTTCTTTCGGAGAAATATGTGTGGAGAATCAATGTCAGTCCTACCTTATTATTGGCAGGGGATCGTTTCCCTGGCATTTGTTGCTTATTTATCCCCAATAAGCAGACTCTCCTTGTGAGGCCTGCTACTCTGTATGGTGACAACCATGTGTAATGATAAGTTATCGTCTTTCATTCTTTTTCCTTTTTTGAGAACTTATATATATTTTTAGTATGCGGTGGTTTGGCTCGGGTGGGGGCGTCGTTGAACTTTCGTTGTCGTAATCGCTTTCATAGTTTTCGACTTGCCATTAGCATAATCCTATAATCTCCGTTTCATCACCAAAAATGCTACGAACACAACCATCCGGACACAACTCTTCACATACACATAGGTCCCATACATATTTATTATGTGGGACTCACTTGTATGTGAGGAGCTGTGTTCAGGGTTATTTCATGGTTTCTGTGGCAATTTGTAGGTCTTTGTTGGAAGCAGTTTGCAGAAATCGAATGCCATTGGGATTGAATCAGTTTTATGTTAATGTAACAAATATGGCGAAAGGATTGTCGCTCCCGCATGGTTGTGTTCGTGAGTAAGTAACTAACTCAAAATCAATTGGCAATGAACGCAAAGAGGCTGCTCAAGCTCATATATTAGCTTTGGAGAGTAATAATTAACCAATATGGGATAAACTCTAACAGAGAAGGAACAATTGTCTATCATTATGTATATACTATATAGATAGATATTTTTTTTCATGGTAAAGATCGTAACAGTTACTCCCTCCGTCTCTTTTTAAGTGTGTACCTGTGAATTTCAACTATTTTTCTCTTACATCAACTTTTACAACTTTTACATCTACTTTCCATTACTTACCCTTATCAATATAATAATACCCACTAACTTTTTAAAAATGAATATACTTTTAAGGGCAAAATAGGAAATGTACCCACTAACTTTTTTAAACACACACTTATTAAGGGACAACCCAAAATGGAAATGTACACATTATGAAAGGGACGGAGGGAGTATATTAAATAAAAAACAAAATACAACTAAAACAACAAAAGCAAAGCAATACAAAAAATATATACAAGTAAAAGCTGCATGAAATCAGCTCCCGTGTTGCACCCTTCAATCCGCTCGTGGAGCTAAGTGGAGAAAATGATGGTCTGCATGATCATCGCTGAATCTGCCCATAAGCCTTCACCGCTACGGGGAAGCTAAAAAAACATCGTCATGGCTGATTGGAATCAAGAGAGAAAGCCCAAATCTGGGCAGGTCGGGAGATCTTCCCTCCCTATTGAGAGAGTCTCGACCATCTAACAGTACCCATGGGAGGGAGGAGAGGAGAAAAAACGGAAAGGAAGCGGAGGTGGAGCCCCTGGGAAAGGGTAGAAAAGGGTTCATTTAGGATTGTAAGTGCATTTTGGAGCAAATTAACCAATCCTCCCTCGAGCACATTTGCAGAGAGAGAAGCCAACAAGTGTGCAGATTTGCTCGCAAAATCAGTCCATCCTAGTGATGATGGAACCTAATATGGTCGTCTTTTAATTTGTTAAGCTCTATGCCTCTTTTTATTACGGGTCAAATGTACGCTGATAATACCCCAAAGCTCCGTTTATTTAGTTTCATATATATTCCAGTTTACCAAAAAATAAAAAGGGGTAGAAAATGAGGGGAAACCTAATCTTCCATATAGGATTCCAAACAAACCAAGCTGCTCGCGAGCAACTCGTAGCTTAGTTCGGCTCGGCTCGTTTAGTAATCGAACCGAGCTTGAGCTCAAGTTATAGGCTCGGTTAGTAAACGAGCTCGGTTTGCAAAAGCTCAGCTCGTTTATATAGACTTGGCTCGTTTAAGAAGACTCATAAATTACCCTAGCTTGGCTCGTTAAGAGCTTGACTAGTTTACGAACGAGCTAAGCTTGAGCTCGATTTTTTGCTCTTTTACTAAACGAGCTGAGCTCGAGCTCTACAAAGCTCAGCTTGGCTCGTTTTCATCCCTACTTCGATATTAGGTTCCAATTCTAACTCAAGGCAATAAATTGTCAACGCAAAATTAAGAAGTACCTTGCCAATACTGATTCTGAGATCTAAACCAGCAACCACTGAGTTGCAGCACTCTGGATAAATGTGATCTTCATTGCATAAGAAACATTTACTGCCGTCCATTAGTACAATATATCAAAGTTTTACATAGCATCCAAGGCAATCTTAAAATTTACGACACCGATGGAGAAATCGAACGAGATAATGGCATTTCTGTTTCGCCAAATGCTAATGCTTAAGAGACGAGTCTCTCATAACTTAGGAAATGTCTCGGAATGTAATTGCTTATGTACAGACACCAACTACCTTTTGAATGTTATTAGGATTTTACATAATCCTATTGAGAGGTGGTATGAACAGCAGCGACAGTCGACACCATGGAGTCCACCCCGCAAATATTGCGTCCCCGGCAGATCTTGTAGAATCCCTTTTCACCCCAATGTTCACCCCATGAGTTCTTTATGATCCAATATGGCTTCTCCTTCAACCTGATGGGAGCGTAGCCTGAACCGTATCCTACCAACAACACACCGTGGTCTAACCGTTTTGAGCAGATGTATGGGCATGAAACTCCCCCGACATATGTCTGCATGAAAACCGCATTGATCGCAACTGTGCCGGAACACAGCAAGAAGTTAGTATCAGGAATTAGGATCAACGCCGAACATAGGGGTTGTTTGACAAATCTAAAATTTGGCGAAAATTAATTCTGAAAATCAGATTTCAAAATTATCCCAAGGGATGCTTCTCAGAATCAGATTTTAAGAATCTTTTAAAGCTATCGTTGGCCCAACAACACAAGCAAGAGCTGTGGCAAATACACTAGCACAGCTTCCGATGGGCCATAATTTCATATCCTCCCCATAAGCTATTGAAAACACAACCATAATGCATGGACATTCAATTGAACCCTCCGAACACCATTCTGCATGCCTATTTACTTTCGGGTTTTGTTTCATTTGTTTGACAGCTGAAACTGAAATAATCTCAGAAACGATGTGACTTTAAAAGCTTGGTTTGAGCGAAATTTTGCCAATTATGTTGCCTTTCCACCACTTTCATTGTATACTGGCTGAGAAAAGCAGGCATGATTAAGTTCTGATAAATTGTACCACAATGTCTATATGTTTTGAAAGATGCAAAGCTATTGACAAAGAAAGATAGGATGAATCAATTTGAGGTTTTAAGTTTTTTTACTACTACAAGTTTTTCTTTTTGCATGAAAAAGTTGAGAAATCAAGATTCATTAAATGGAATGACGATGTTTAAGCGAATATATAGTAGTAAGTTGGAAAAATATATATACTAACCTGCAAGAGGACCATTCTTAACAAGATTTGCAGCAATTTGATCCTCGTCAAGGGAGACGACACTAAAGTTAGCCACTGAGGCAACCACCTTGGTCTTGTCAAATTTGCAGGTTCCACTGTCTTTGCCTGTGTAAGGATAGTCTTTCTCTCGCATAAGTCCACCAGCTTTGAGAGAGTACTCAAGGGCACTATTCATCAGCCCACCATTGCAACCAGCATCACATGAGTCAGGTTCATCTGGATCACACTGCAGGCAACACGAATTCAAGAAGGAATCAAGAATTTTATTCCAAGGAACCACCCACTTCTTTGTCCCAGAAGATTTGACCTAAAGCATTAGTATCCTGAATTTGTCATTGCAATCAGCTTTGATGTTAAGAGATCAAAACAACCTGTTCTGTTACTAGCTCTTTGGGTGGAGGCGGTGTGTATTTTTAGACTTGCAACATATCAATGACAAATTCAGGCATACTAATGCTTTAGGTCAAATAAAAAAAAAACATCAAAGCTAAGTAATCAAGTGGATCGAGTGGTCACGTGTATATCCATGCAAACAAGCTTTTTTTTATCAAACGAAAGTTAGGTGATTTTTCACTAGCTGTGAAACTGCAGACATGCAATTTCATGATCTTCAATATGATTGAAGGGTAATATAAGATTCAACTATTGTACACGGCACATGGGGCCACTATAAGCAAGATCTAGGAGACACAAGCTCTAGCCCAAACAGTAAACAATACCATGGAGGACAATAATGGAGCCCAAAGGCCCGGAAGATTGTATTATTTTACACAGGGTTCTCGATCTCCCCACATATCTCTTTCCACTTTTTATTTTACTTCAACTTTAGCCTTTGTTTTTACTTTTGTCTGTCTCCTACATAGACAAACCTTTCAAGTAAGTATCTTAGGCCTCAATTAAAAAAAATCTTATGTAATATCTAAGCGAGTTAATTTCGAAGCAAATTATTGAAGTAGGTTATCTTAATTAAAAAGTAAGCATGTTAAGACCTAAGCAAGTTATCTTAGGCATCTATTAACTCCGAAGCATAGCAAGAAAGCAATCTTCGTGGAATTCCCATCAATGAGAGACTATCTAAGCAATCCAAAGAAATCAGTCTGGAGCCTCAATTAACAAAAGAATTTTCTTGCAGGAAAACACCATCACTATAGAGTCATCAGCCTCATCACTTACTATTGCAAGCAATCTAGGATTCTATGCAGCCTCCATGCTGTTTCAGATAGGGTAGCAATCCTAGAATTTAAGTAACATAGAAGCAATTTTCACCTGGAACGGGACAAGGGGATTCACAAACCTAACTAAAACTTAAGCGTCCCTCATTGCAAACAATAATCCACCTACTTGCATAATGACTAGTGAAAGCAGACTAGCACTACACTATATTGCTGGTCAAGCCATTCCAAAAAAAAAGAATAATTCCCGTTTACACAAAAGCTCAGCCAGAACTCCAATTGCAAACTAGAAAGTAATAATTACCTCCACGGCAGCTTTAACAAACTCAAAGATCCTCATTAATCGTGATTGCCTTTTTGTTTCAAACTTCTTCTTACCTTGTTCTTGACCACTATTAACACAACTTTGGAAATAGGTTATCTTTCTCTTTCATTCACTTATAACTCAATACGTGAAAATGAATTTTTTAAAAATGGAGAACTCGATCGAAGGGAAGGCTAGAGTTCAGAGGCGAAGAGAGGGCGCTATTGGTGGCTTGCGAGGAAAGACTAGCTAACAAGCGAACAAAGAAGAGCTCCTACTCGTTAATCAAAGGTAGTTTTAACCCCTAAAAAACTCTCATCATTGTCACAATTACTTCTCAAAGGCCAAAGTGTTGGCCTTTGGCCGTACATCCATGCAAAGTCCTACTCTCATGCCAAAACAGGCATTCTCGTCCTTATTGGACCCAAACCAAACTTTAACATTGTGCGCAGCAGGTCCGATTCAACATGGTATATGTACACTAAACTCGAGTCCAATAAGTGAATCAGCCCTATTTCTAATCGAACTCGATACTGATCAACAGAATTAGTCAATTTCACAAAGTAACAATTGAACCAATCAGAACACACACAAGACACATGCCCTACATGGTACATAAGTTCCTCAATAAAATAAAGAAAAGATCAACGTGACCGAACCTCATGATCGCAATCCACAAGCTGTTGCTCACTAAGGCTCTCCAGCTTCCCTGTTGCAAGGAAATGCGCACCTTCCATTGCCCCGGTGGTACTAAATGACCAGCACGATCCGCACATACCCTAATTAGCATTCATTACCACACCAACACAATCAGTTACCATCATAATGATTCACAAAGACACATACCGACAAAATTAACCATATACTTCCAAAACCAATGTCTAAATATAAACCCCAACACCAATTCCTTAGTAATCGGTGTAAAAGCAATAGCAAACAAGAAAGCTCGGCACACACTTACAAAATTGAGAAGAGATATCCTACCCTATATCCAGGCTTATACAATCTTTTTACTATGTTCTCGAATGCAGAAGAAGAGTACAACCTCAACTGCTAAGGTAACCAACAATATATTCTCTAGTCAACTCGTTGTGAGGTGCTAATCAGTTATTAATCAGGCTTTCAATCCCAACATTAGGGGTGATATGCGAGCCGAGCAGTTAGTTGTTCAAACTTAGCTTGTTTATGAGATGAGCCGATCTTTAATCAAGCCAAACGAGTTGATCTCAAATAGCTTGAATATTTTACACATCATAACCCGAACGAGTAGAGTAATAATTTGTTTTGTTTGAGCTTGGTTTGAAATCGAGCTTTAAAAAATACTCAAACTTGATTTGTTGCTATAACAAATCAATCGCAAATAACCTTTTAACAAACAAACACAGTCAACTCAAGTTACTTGCTTCATTTATCAGCCAATATCTATTCTATTTCAACTATAAATTAGTACCTGATTCTTTACAGGTGAAACGGCGCCGCGTTCTCTCCAGTCAAAATCGGTCGGCAAATCTTCAGTCGGAAGGATCGGAGCCTTATTAGCGTCAGAAGGAAGCTTAAGGCGTCTCTTCAACCCAAGGTGATTCCTTCGAAACTCAGCTGGAGTCAGATCGGAGAACTGAGTCACCCCGTGAACCGCCGACGGATCCAGCTTCTGGTGACGACTCGCACGGCGCATGTTAGCCTTGAACACCGAGAACCTGTTATCACCGTTTTCAATAACGGTATCAGTACACATAAGGATAACGATCGTCGCGAGAATCGGACTGAGGGTCGTGAATTTTACAAACTATTTTCCAAAAAATAAAAAATAAAAAGTGCCGAAATCACCGAGTATCAAGCCGTGAATCGGAAACAGACTGATACGTAACAGGAATTGACCTGCGATTTCACATCTCACCGTAATAGTTATAGGCTTAAAAACGGCCGATATTTGAATCATTTACCTGTAATTGTGCTCCTCCTCGGTGGCGTACGATTTTCCAAACTTACACTTGAAGAGCCTGAAGTGGTGGTGGTCATCGTTCGGCTCGTTCTCGCCGTCGACTACCTGCCGGATCATAACGCCCTCGTTCGACTCGCCGTCCTCTGCGGCGGCGGCGGGGAACGCGAGCGCTAGGAGGAGAGAGGAAACGAGGAAGAGGAGAGAGAGACGGCGATCCATGTTTCTAGAGAGAGATGGATTGGATTGGAAGACTTGGAGCCTCTATAGATATAGATAGCTATATATATATATAGGTCTATATATATCTACCAGTCGTGTGAGGAAGGAGGTTACTTAGAGAAGATGGGTGTGTGGGCCAATTAGAAAGAGACACGTGGAGTGGAATTTGAGTGCAAGAATCAAGAATGGTAGTTGCTTCGGGGTGCGGTTTTGTTCGTTTGTTTATTATGACGTCGTTTATGGGCGTCAACCCGTAACGATAAGGTTGTTAATTCAACGGAAAATTGTTGGGGCAAGGAAATAGGAATGACAAAGGTCCACACGTCCCAATTTGTTGGTCCACGAATTTCAATGCAAATTTTAAATTATTTATCTATGACGTATTTTATGTGCAATATGGATCTGATTCGATAAATCTCAATTAGTTATATTATACAAAAAAAAATTAGAATTTTTAAAAATATTATAGATTGAAAGATATGAACAGTTCAAAATTATATTGAAATCCGAACATGACAAACAATTTGGAACTAGAGAGTAATTGATTTTCCAATTTGATATTCACTTCTTTTTTGTATTTAGTGAAATTTTTACACATAATTTTTTACTAAAACACAAAAAAAAAGGTGTGGAAATCACTCTCCGAAACAAATTAGCACTAGATTAGGATTAAATTTCCACTAAAGATATCGTCTTCCCAATATAGTCAAAAGTGTATGTTATTTCCGTTAAATGTCAAATCAGTTGATATGTGTAAGGATGAGGAGAATGACTTGTGTGACAATACAAAAAAATACGGTTGAAAATATCGGAAATATTAAAATACCGAAAATATTATAGTCCTAAAAGGAGTAAGAATTTAAAGCCATATAAAACCTTCTTCTTTTTTTAGTCTTTTTTTTTTTCCTTCCTGTTATTTCTTGTATTTTCGGATCGGTAACATTCTTCGTATTTGTTTTCTTGTGATGCAATGAATATTGTGATTGGATTTCTCAGGGAAAAAAAAAATTGTTTTTGTATTGATGAATCAGCAGGAAGGACCAAGCAATTAATTATTCAAGTTCGATTAAAAAATTTAACAACCTCTTAAAAAATATTTAAGTTTGATTTGTTGTCTGACTCATCTCAAATGAAATTTAATTGTGTCAATCTTCTAGTAGTAACTTGATTATTATTTTTTTGGATGAATAGAGAGAATTGCATTTAGCCATAAGAGATACAACTACAAACAACAACACAAATTAAATAAAAAACAATACAACAGAAAAGATTCTATCCACCGCCATCCCCGTATCCAAATGACACACAAAAGAGGAGATGGCGTGCTAGGCAAGATCATGAGTCCGCTGGATCTCTTTTCAGAAAGCCTTGGAGATTCGACAAAAAGTCAACTCCGAAATATCCTTCTTGATGTTGTGTAGCAAAAAAACGTCATTGTAATGACACTCAATCCTCCCTGCAATTTGCATAATGGCATTAAAGCAGTTAGAAAATATGTACACGACACTATAAAAGACCACTTAAGAGCTTTCTGAACAGCAAGCAGTTTTGAATTGAGGGGGCTAGAACTATAAGACGAAATAGCCTGTTGAGTCAAAAGATTACCATTCGGCACACTGACATTGAACCTTAAACCGCACCAAGGATGTCCATCTTCGAAGCTCCATCGACGTGAAGAATATTGTGATGCCCATAGATGTTCTAGGCCGCACGCGCGCTACACTGACGTGAAGAATATAAGTATTTTGTGATAAGTAGTTATCTGGGAATGCTTTAACAATAATCGACGTTAGATCCCGTTTTATCGCGCCGATGCCACTGAGAAGCCCGCTTGAACAAGTGAGCATTATCCAGTTCAAAAAAATGATAATAATAAGTGAGCAATATCTTTAGCCATAATCACAACCGAACTAATACTCCTATTAAAAGCCACGTTGTTGAAGACAAACTGATTCCTTTGTTTCCAAATAGACCAGAGAATGCTGCTGAAGAGAACAAAAATTGTCCTTATCATAAAATACATATGTATATAAATTAAAAATAATTAGATTTATCTTATTTCATGCATCAATTTTATTAATAATGTTGTTGGATTTATAATTGTCAATTCATAAATTGCTAGTGCGGTTGGGGTATGAACTTCTTATTCATTGTTGTTTATAATAAAAAGGTCTTGCTTACATCCGCCCATTAGGCAGAAAATAATATGACAAAGAAGTTCGGATATCAATAACAGATATCAATAAACTTATCCTCCATCCTAAGGCTCTGTTTGGAACTTGAGGATGGAAAGGGAAAAGAATGGAAAATTCAAAAAAAATTCTTCCCTTTGTTTGGTTCTTAGAGAAATAGTAGGGAAAGTTTAAAAAACAAGTACAATTTTCTCTCCAATTTCTTCGTAATTTTTCCTCTAATTTTCCTCGTTATTATTTTCTCTTCATTTCCCTTTCCATCCTCAAGTTCCAAATGGATTATAAGGCTTGATGTTCGCATTTCCTATTATGAAACAAGTTTTCTCGACATGGTCAATTAAGTGCCCCCACTACATTAAATTTCTGGAATTGCCACCGGGCAAAACATGTGCCGTTCCACTTGATTATTGGAGACACGGCCGGGGAAAGCAGGGTTTCCTCGCAGTTGTGTTCTATGGGTTTAAGGCGTTAGGGAAATAACTTGGAGAAAAGGAGGGTATATTGGTCTTTTACGGTCACCGACAAACACCCCAACTCTCTATTTTATTATACAGTAGAGGTAGATATTTATTTATATATATTTATAATGGGGGCGGTTCAATGGACACAACGAATAACACAACATTTGACACCACGATAATCGAAGCCCCACGCTAACAATCAGAGCCGTTCAATTTGTTCAAAACATGTTTGTAAGAGTTCTCGTAAAAAATCAACTCATTTGGATATCGGTAAAGGCTTGATCGGTTCTTTCAATTTTATCCTAAAAATCTGACAGGAATCAACTGAATGATCCAATCAGGCCCTTACTGATATCCAAATGAGTTGATTTTTTACGGGATTTCTTAGAAACATGTTTTAAACAAATTGAACGGTTCCGATCATTCGCATGGAGCTAAAAAAAAAATTGATGTCAAATATTGTATTAGTCGTTGTGTCCATACAGTCAATTGAACCACCCCCATTTATAATTTTATATAACTCCGCAGTGCTTTCCTCTCGTCCGACCTCTGTTAGCATTGGGGTCCTCCTTAACTTGCCTCCACCAGTCAACCAACTCTCTCTACTTCTAGGGTTTACGCTGTCGAAATTCAATCATTGTGTCTGGGCGTTCCAATGGGCTAGCATAATGATAGGATCTTGTTACAGAAATGTAAAATTTGATAAGGAAAATGGAGTGGAATGAACAAAATGGAAGAATGGAAAAGAAATTATTTTTATTGATAGAAGAGATGGAGCTCTCGTCCAACTCTGCCGAAGGAAACTCTCGTTCCTTGGTTACAATTGCTCACAAGCTAACAGAATGCCTTCCCTCTCCTTTCTCTGTAGTTTTTATACCCAATCCAACTAACTGAAGAAACAAGAACTAAAAGAATGCGTACAAGTTGCATACAGTTACAAGTTGCATAGAGTTAGTTACATACCTGTAACTAACTAACTAACTAACAAACGGCTTGGTGAGGGTTGCTTCTTACGCGCCAACACTTATACAATCTTGCAAACCAATCAATGTGTGCCAACTGGACGAGCTGAAGTAGAGGGTGTATCACATAACCCCTTCTCTCTCTCTATCTCACTGCTTCCACTCACTATCTCCTTCGATTCCCACCGTGTATAGCTAGGGTTCTGTTTCCTTGAGTAATTTTACTACATGTATCTTTTTAGGGTTTTGAAGAGCATCGAACAATGCCTTCGGTACTCTCCGTTGAATCCCTCACCCCTCCTCTACTCCCCTACCTGACCTATTTCTATGGTGTTGGTTCAAGCGCTCACCGTCTTAAACATTTAGAAAAGAGTGATCGCCGTGGTAATCTTAGTTAATGTTGTGCGGCGGGCCCCTGGAGAACCCAAACGCAACCCAAGATTATTGATGGCTATGAAGTTGGAGAAGTAGCAAACCAAACATATGCGAAAATAGGGAGAAACCAAACCAAAAGCATAAACAAATAAGAGAGACACAAAGATTTACGTGGTTCGGCTTACAGATGTAAACCTACTCCACAGGGCAAGCAAACGAGAAAGGATTCCACTACGTGAAGACAACAATGCTCCGAAGAGCTACAATGGTGACAAAGCAAAACAAACTCTCACAAGAGTCACTCACCAACCCCAGTTACAAGTTCTCTTACCAAAACCCAATTGGAATCTCTCACCGAACAAATCTCTCTCATCAAGTCTCACAAAACCGCTAGGGTTTTAACCAAGAGACGTAGACGGAATAGGATTCCACATACGTGACTGGATGTCACACAGAAACAGATGATCTTCCAGATGGCCGAAGGCCTACAAAACCCACCATGAAAGGGGCAACCAAAAACTGATGAAGATCATACCAAGAACCCTAATTTCAGATGAGACCTCCTAGGGGCCTGTCAAAGAGATGCACTAAAGCAGTACAAACCCTAATGGAGAGAGCAAGGCTATATTTATAGACACAGAATCCTTCCTAAAGGCAATACTTGCCGGCTTGCCCAAACAGAATTCCTTGCACCCAAAGTCACAAACCCACAAGGAAACAAATCTTTACGAAGTCCAAAACAGAACAAAATCGGCTAAAACGCACAAAAACGGACCCGGTGGTCCGGAACAAGCCTTTCCTGGTCCGGACCAGACATGCTGAGACCGAAATACCTCGTCCGGTCTCGTCCGGACAGTGACCGGACGAAGTGCGGCCAATGACCGGACAAGCACTCCTGCAAGCATTAAAATGGTCCATACTTGCTTGGTCCGGACCAGAGATGCTGTGAATGTGGAAATTGAGCCAAAAACCAACAGTTAATGCCCGTTCCTTTCTCCGTTTTCTCGTGTCATAGTTGGGTTCTTCCGAGACCTGAATCTTGTTTAGTAATTAACCCAGTTTTTTTTTTTTGAAAGGAAATTGTAGATTTTCCATTATCACAAGAATAGATTACACATCATACAAACCCAAGAAAAACTTGGACTACAATGTGTCAATAATGCACAACCCCATCCGACAATGGACCAACGCGATGCCAAACAAGCAAGAAAACCACGAGCTGATCCGGGGATGTTGCCATTTCTGGACATTACGATCCCCACCACACACGGCCGTGGCCGGCAAACACAACAGAAATAATCTACAACCCCGGCAACGGAGAACACCTCCGGCCATACACCAACTACGAAAAAAACAGAAAAAAATATTATTCCCACCATCCCACCCACAGGATCTGGGGAAACCAGACCGGGACACAACACCGGATTGGGAAAAACATCTGGTAACCAAAACACACCCTAAATCACCTAACCTCCCTACTAGCTCCACCACGGACCACATCAGCCAGAGAACCTGAGCGTAGATCAAGGAGGAGACGGACCGAAACAACCCACGAACTAACGGCCGGAGCAGCTCACTCGCCGGAGCTCAACTTCACTTGAAACACCTCAGGGCGGGGACATGGTGACCGGAGGGAGAAAGGTGGAGGAAGGGAGAAGGGGAAACAAAAAGGAAAGGGGCGGGGGGGAGAGAGGCGGAGGAGGAGGAGCCTCCTCCCCCCGATCGGAAAACCAGATCCGGAAGAAGGTTCGAGAAAGAGAGGGGGTTTTCTAGAGAGAGAGGGAGTCACACCCTTAGGATAATTAACCCAGTTATTCTTTAACAAATCGGTGATCGAGCCGTTGGAAAGAGTGAATTGCTTCTGAAAGCTCAGTATTGGATTGGGCTCATTAACCGATTTGCGTTTTTTTTTATAACTTTATTAAATAAAACGCGACTTTTTGAACTTTATTCCCGAACTACGGAAAACGTGTTTGCTGAATACATTTTCTAGAAAACGTGTTTGTCAAACACGCTTTTATCGTTGGTTAAGATGGAGTAACCGAAAAATTAAGTTAATCATAATCTGGTTAGAAATCGTGTTTGCGAAACACGCTTTTAGAAAACGTGTTTACGAAACACGGTTTTAGAAAACGTGGGTAGGAAACACGTTTTCTTCTTTAATCTAAGTACAGTAGTAACAGTACAACACAACACTTCTTTACCAAATGCCTGACGTTTTTTTCCTTTGTCACTTTGAAACAGTCCAAGCTTCTCCACACTCAACCATGGCTTCCACTCTCCTCAAACCCAGGTCAATCACAAAATCCACTCTCCCCATCACTTCCCGCTTATTCCCCACCTTCTGCCACCATCAACCACCCCAAAAACTTATAACTTCATCCATCCATCCATCAAATTCGAAAGATTAAGGAGCAAAATACATTGTCATCCACATTCCGGCCACCTCGTGCGTGCGGTGTTCGAAGAACATGTATCAATCTCTGTACATTTCGAGGATATGAAGCGTGTTTTTTTTTTTTCTAAGGATGAAAATGTGTTTTCCAAACACGCGTTTAGAAAACGTGTTTGGAAAACACGTTTTTAGGATTAACTTAATTTTTTGTTAATCCGTCTTAACCAACCTAGAAAGCGTGTTTCGCAAACACGTTTTTGTGAAAGCGTGGTTCCTAAACACGTTTTCACGTAGTTTTGGAATAAAGTTGAAAAATGCACGTTTTAATTAATAAAGTTGAAAAAAAACCCGCAAAACGGTTTATGAGCCATTGGATTGGGGCTACGCTTGCTTTTACATTCGCCGTTGAAGAGAGGTAGTATTTTTAGTACTCTGTTCTGTGTTTCTTGCTTTATAGATGATGTATATGTTGGCCACCTTCAGCCTCTTAATAACGAGTAACTCGAGTTTTTGAGCTTGTTTATCAAATGAGCTAAGCTTGAGTTAGTTGTAAATCAGTTTGATTATACAAGCTGGGCTCGTTTGTAGAGGCTTTTGTAGTAAACGAACCAAGCTCGATTATTTGGGCTGGAGCGAAACTATTTTCGAATGATCCAAGCTCAAACACATCAAAGCTCGGCTCAGATTGTATGAAGTCCTAGTTGTCAAGTGTTTGAGTAATAATTTGAAACCGTGGATCTGTCCTTTATCTTGTGATAGAAATAATTAACTCTAGATCTCTAATTCTACTAATTTTCATTAATTATACTCCATCTGCACTACATACTTGCATTTATTTAGTGTAAAGCGTTTTAATGAGGGAGAAGCAGTAGAAGGGCGTTGCTTGTTTTGTGATTGTTTGCTTTGCTGTGTTAGTTCCCTCGGGTTGGTTTCATTGTCCTGTCTATTTTTGTTGCTTTGAGATTGCGAAGGATGTGTCACTGTTTTGTATAATTAGTTGATTGTGAAGGTGGGTTATATTGTTTTTTAAGCAATATTCATTTACTTTTGTTTGTTAATCAGGAGTCTCGGTTGGCATTCCCAAATACGTAAAACTTAAATAAATGCATTTCTTATTTTACTTTATTGCCTATTTGAAAACAGTGAGTAACTCCAAATGTTAGGGTTTCTATGGCTATATTAGAAGTATTTTTTTTAATGTTAGGTTTTCTAATGTTCACCCCTTAAGCATCCTAATTCTTGAACCTAGAACCCTATCCGGAAAGGAAAGTAGAAGCGCGCAAGGTTACTATAAAGAGTACCTAGAAAACCTTGTTTTTCATTCTGAAACCCTTGTACATTTAAGCCCTACCATCCTCCTTTTTGTCCTACGCCAACTAAATTGGTTGGGGCCGCTGATTACTGCTTATATAATGTATTCATAATTTGGATGGATTGGTTTCGTTTATCCACTGTTGAACTCTGATCAATGAGAGATCTTCTTATGATTAGTCTTTAGTTATTTTGTTTGTTGCTGTCAAAAGTCAGCAAAATCGCGTTATCTGACATTTGGACCCTGCAGAAGAGGAACCTCCTGCTGTTCCTCCACCCTTACAACGATCATGTAAAAACATAATTTTACAAATGGGCAGTAAACTTTGACATACTGATTAATTGGTTCCTTATCTTCATTTGACTGATTTTTCAAAGTTTTTGTACTTGTCAAAAGAGAGAAAATATGAGCATCTGGTTATGCATTGTAAGCAATGTATTACTACAAATGTTTGGATTTTTGCTGTGCTGTTAATTGACGTTGCTATGATTCATAAATCTTGGTGTCATTATATGGTAGAGTTTTTTGGCTTCTGTGCATTTGTTATCTTTGCAAGTACTCATGTCTTATGACACATTTTGGCTGTTTTTTCGACGAGCTAGTGATTTCAATGCCAGAAAATCGGTCCACCTGCGGCTAAATCAGTTTCAGATGTAAATAGATCTCCTGACTTGAAGCAACTGTGTCCAGACCCGTCTTAATGTATTATAGAAGGTGAATCACCGGAAGACCTCGGGAATGATCTGGCGGAGTTACTACAAATTGAGAATGGTAGTAAATTGGAATCGAAATCCACTTTACCTCTATCCTCCGGCAAAAAAGAAAATAGAGCTCTAGAGAAGGAAGATGAGCGTGAAGATTGGCACCAGGCCGAATCAACCTGTCTAACCTCTGAAAAGTATTTGGCGGTAGTTGTTGATGGTGATGAGGAAGTGGAAGTGGAAGACGAAAAGGAGAAAGATGACTTTGCTACTGTGGTCTTGAACCAAAATGGTCGTGAATATGGTAAACCGGCTCACCCTGGACCCCTTTCGTTGCCGGTAAGTTTGCCGTAGTTTTGTCCTTGAATTTTGGAATTATCTCTCATTCACCGCATGTTTCGCTTCTTTCCATGTTGTAATTTCATGGTGTGTGTACTCCTATCATGCGTATTTCATGCTGATTTGATCCAAGACCAATAGCTAAGT
Organism: Gaultheria prostrata; assembly: GCA_036023075.1. Lineage (NCBI taxonomy): Eukaryota > Viridiplantae > Streptophyta > Magnoliopsida > Ericales > Ericaceae > Gaultheria > Gaultheria prostrata. The sequence goes on along the minus strand of JAXBDA010000277.1, from coordinate 1,475 downwards.
GGTAAAATCAGTCATTCCATTTGTCCACTTCACTCAAGTTCAAGTTACTTTTATGGTGCTTACAGGGGTAGCGTGTACTGAAACACACAGCATGTCATTAGTGGTGCTACTGGGATACGGTAGACTCGTTGTATTCCTTTTTTGTTTTCTGAGTGGTGGGCGATTTCAGCAGTGTGTGCCTTTTAAGTTTTCTATTGCTGTAGGAGGTGGTTGAGGATGGTTACTAGTGCACCCTTGCGGTAGTGTTTTATGTTCATGTTGGTGGTTTTTAAACAATCCTAAATTAACTTCTTCATTCTGGACAGATTCCCTTAAGAATGAGAGATTGTTCATGTCCAAGTAACCAGTAAGTGACATCCTATATGGCAGTTGGGGCTGCAAAATGAACTGAGACGTTCTTGAATTGTTCGAGGCTCCACTTGGTAAAAGCTCGTTTGAGTTCGATTCATCAATTAGGCGAACCGACTCTGAACGTCAATCTTAGGCTCGTTTAATAGATGATGCGGCTCGATTAAGCTCGCGAAGCAAGAGTATTTGTATATATCGAACATTTCATGTATAAATTTGAATATGTGTAAGCTTGTATAACTTTTACATGTGTAATATATACTAATTTATTTGGCTCATTAAGGCTCATGAACAAGCTCTAGCTCGGCTGGTCAAAATTTCTCTTGGCTTGAGCTCAAGCTCGAGTCGCGAAAAACTTAACGAACAAACTTGAATATTCTAAAGCTCGGCTCGTTTATGGCCGGATCGCAGCATCTGTTATTTATTTGCTATTTTTATGTCGTTCTTGATTTATGTTGCAAGAACTTGCTTGGACTAGACGCTGTACAGGAAATTTTATTCTTCTAAAAAATATCATTTTATTTTAGAGAAAATCTATAAGGGCAGGCAGAGTATTTGGAGATTTTTTGAGACTCGTGGTTGTCTAGAACATGATCAATAACATCTTGCACAATATTGTGTGGGTCCTGGTGAGAGGTACCGTGTTAATGTGGCCAGAAGTATCCACATCTTGCACATTCTAAAGCTCGGTTTGTATATGGCCGAATCGCAGCATGTCATTTATTTGCTATTTTTGAGAAGTTCTTGATTTATGTTGCAAGAATTTGCTTGGACTAGACGCTGTAAAGGAAATTTTATTCTTCTAAAAAATATCATTTTATTTTAGAGATTCTCTAAAAGGGCCGGTAGAGTGTTTGGAGATATTTTGAGACTCGTGGCTGTCTAGAACGTGTTTGATGGTTTGAGAATATGCCCCATGGCTTCCACATTATTGTGTGGGTCCTGGTGAGAGGTACTGTGTTAATGTGGCCAGAAGTATCCTTTTGCTTCAAACATATAGTCATAGAATAGAAAATAGTTGTCAATCATTGAGTAAAGGAACTGGTTAAGTGAACCAAGCTAATTTTTAATTGTCATTTGCAGACTCCTTTGAAGCTTGTATCTGCCTTGAAAGGTAGCCGTGAGAA
>JAXBDA010000276.1:84631-97750 GCA_036023075.1 Gaultheria prostrata | reverse complement strand
GATGGGGTGTACTTTGTACACATGTAATTTTGCTTGAGCGTTGTTAATAGGTTATTCTTTTAAAATTTTAGTTAAAGTTTGTATGCGGGGATACGATTGTTATGCTTGTTTGTATGAGTTAGGAGAGAGCACATTAGATGTCTATTTCTTTGATTGCCTGTTTAACTCGTTTACATGCATATACCTGGCATCCCTGTTTGGGTAGTTTCACATCATGAGCAATATTGAGGAGGTGTTCTCACTTTGTACACAGTATGTCCTTAAAGCATCCCATGTTTTCCTTGTTCTTAATTTTCCGCACTTGCACAAAATAGTAGGCGTTTGTACCACATATCGTAGTTTGAATATTTTGCATGCATGTGTGAAAGTTGGTGATGTGCTTAGGGGATGAAACAAGACAGTTCTTGTGTGATTAAACCACTAAATGTGTCCCATTGATCCCAATTTAAACTAGTCCGTGTCAGTCCCTGTGTCAAACCTAGGAAACCGGTGTTTGGATGGTGTGTCAATTTGGTGGTCCAGCTCTGTGCGCATTTTTAGAGGCCTCAAATCATTGGAATGGAGGAGCGTCGGATTTTAGAGGAAAAACGATGTATTGCTTAATTGGATGCCATGTCTACCAAACCATCTTTCTTTTCCCATCTTTCTTTTCTGCAAAAACTCGTGTCGTCCCGTGTCGTGCCGTGTCGTTTTTTAATTATGTCGTGTCGTGCCGGCCTTCTTACTTAATCTTGTCGTGCCGTGCCAACCCACTTTTTAAATTGTGTCGTGTCGTGCCGACCCGTTTACTTACCGTGTCCGGCCAAATTGTGTATCAAATGAATATCATTAGATTTCAGAACAAGGAAAAAGTCAATTAAAATGCATGAATGGCGATGATGTTCGAGAAAGACAGCGTGGGTTGGAACTTGGAAGTTAGAAAAAGTCAATTAAAATGCATGAATGGGAATAATGTTTTTCATTTTTGTTATTCATAAGTTGCCATTAAATTTTCCCTAATTTTTTTTCCATATTATGGCAATTGCCAAGTCAATTTATTTAATAAAAAGTTATTTTTCATTTATTATTTATTTAAATAATATGGGCTTATGGCCTAATGGGTCATGACTTATTATGGCCTAATGGGCCATGACAAGTCAATTTATTTAATAAATTTTTTTATGGGCTTATTTAATAAAATTTAATAATTTTTTTTGGGACTTATTATGGGCTTATGGCCTAATGGGCCATGACAAATCAAAACTCAATTTTTTTTATTTTTTCTTATTCAAAAATTTATTTTTAAATTTACCCTCCTTTTTTCCCCTTATTATGGTAAGTCAATTTATTTAATTATATTTTATTTCAATTTATTTAATAAATAATCATTTCTTGCCAATTACCATGCCATGCCCTTACCACTTCCGTGCCATGCCCGTGCCAAACTAAGACCATGTCGTGCCAGGCCCATTACTGTGTCGTACACGTGCCCTGCCCTTGACACTTCCGTGTCGTGCCAAACTAAGACCGTTTCATGCCCGTGCCGTGCCTAACTAAGTCCATGTCGTGTCGTGTCGTGTCATGCCAGGCCAGTCCAACAATCGTGTCGTGCCCGTGCCGTGCCCACCTATTTCCGTGCCCCGTGCCCGTGCTCGCTCAGACCGTGTCGTGTCGTGTCGTGCCCAAGCCGTGCCCGTGTCGGGGTTTATCGTGGCGGCAAGGCCCATTTGACACCTCAAGATATAGCTAGCAACGAAAACAATGAAACATTACTGTCCCCCGTGTTTGCTAACTGCAAGAATCAGTTGTGTCATATCTTCGCGGCTAAACTTCATATAGGGCCTGCAGGATGAATTGCCTGTTTTATGCCGTGTGCGTCCTAATGAAGAAGATGTTGCACGCTGGACTACCTCCATCAACAGATTGTTGGATATTGGTATGATCAACAGATTGTTGGATATCGGTATGGCACTAAATTATTTTTAATAATGTTAATACTTCAGTTTTTAAAAGATTATCCGGTCCACAAAATAAAAACTTAATAATGATAGTTCATTTTCTTCTAAAAATTTCAATCTGTTTTCGAAAATTGAAAACACATCAATGAATTCTTTTATTTATGGGAGAAAATTTCAAAGTATTGAAAAAATACTTTGCTTTTTGAAAAAAACAATTGAGTTTGGACCATCTGAATTTGTATTCTATTTTAGTTGAGGAATTAATACAAAAACAATTGAGCTGGAGGAGTCCACATAAACAATTCTGCATCTTTATTTCCAGCTATATGACGAATACAAATTAATACTGACATGAATTTTACCTTGAGGGCAAAGAAGAATCTGTGTAGAGGAAGTCCCCCGCCAAACTTGTCTCATATTGGTCAAAAAGCAGCATATGATCATTTTGGTTGGACTCTGCAAAAGCTTTTTTAACTCCTTTAAATTAGTTTAATTAATTCCAACATATATTTACAAAATGATAATCCATTGATTGGCTACATGAATGTACAACTCTTTTATACATACTGCAGCCATGGACGGAAATGTGACAGCCCTCCTCATCATTCTGTATTTATAAGTGTACTAAACCCTAAACGCAAGGAGCTACATGCCTCATTGTGTAATATGTTTGTTTACTAGACCTCATGTGCATGAATGAATAAATAAAGGGGGAAAAGGAAGGAATAAAAAAAAGTGGCATGCATATTAGGGTTTTATCATAGTAACAAAGAAGATTCATCTCTCACCACCTTGATTACTAGGAAGCGGTGCGGTTGTGAAACGACGAGAAGGAGGGGCGTGGATTTGTTGATTATGGGAATAGTAAGTAGGAGTATAATCCATTGCTGCGTGGGCATCAGACGGTGTTGGGAGATCCACGAGACGTGATTTGGGGAGCTCAAAGCTTGTGAAACAAGGAGCGGGTACGCTACTGATGTCTTCATCTGCCTTGTTAATTAAGAAATCCAGATTATAAGAATAATAATCATAATCCATTGCTGTAGGGGCACAATATTGGAAGATCCACGAGACGTGGTTCCTCGGCCCTCCGATTTTGATCCACAACTGGCAGTTGAAAATTAGTCACCTCTTGATCAAAATGCACCATGTCTCTTTGGTAGGAGACATACTAAAAAAAGAAGATATAATTCAAATTAAGTACTTACCACCACCAACTGTTAGAGTAGCGAGTTCTTCTTGAGTAAAAAAATTCGGAGGATAATCATCACTGCTGAGGGAGAGCGTGATGGCCATAGAATACCCTTGGCCATGCAACTTATCTTTAAAAACACGGGGTATCTCAATCACGGTTAACGCCCATTATCTGGCATTGGGCTGGGATTGCAATCACAGGATTTTGGCAATTTGCTAACTGAAGCCAATGGAACATAAAAATACATGCGTTTGATTAACCCTCTATGGGGAGAAAATTTCAAGGACAAATAGGGAATGGGCAACGTGGTGCCCCTTCAGTGCATCCGAACCGTCCAAATATGCATCGGACGGTCTGGATTGAAATGCACTTTTTCTTTTCCATTTTATTTTTTTTAAATTTGAACAACACTTTTAATCCGGATCATTAGTTGCATTGTTGGTCGGCTCGGATTTGCCGGGAGGGTACCACGTGGTACCCTCCCCTCTATGGCTCTATGTTGTCTTGGATGCCGAAAAATACCCCCTATCCCTAGAGGTGTCAAATGGGCCGTACCGGCACGGCACGATTAAACCCATCACGGGCACAGTTGGGCACGGCACGGTCTGAGCAGGCATGGGCACGGGCACGGAGAACGGAAATGGGTGGGCACGGCACAAGCATGGCATGGTATGGTAGTTGGCCTGGCACGACACGGTCTAAGCCGGGCACGACACGACACTATAGTTGGCCTGGCCTGGCACGACACGGACTTAGTTAGGCACGACACGGGCACGAAACGGAAGTGGCACGGGCATGGCCCTGGCACGACACGGAACGACACGGTCTTAATCTGGCACGGGTACGGGCACGACACAGAAGTGGTAGGGGCACGACACGGTAATTGGCAAAAAATGATTATTTATTAAATAAATTGAAATGAAATTTAATTAAATAAATTGACTCATAGGGTACCATAGGGGTTTAGGTTTAGACACTTTCATAGGGTACCCTAGGGTTTAGGTTTATGGTGCACTTTTCTATTTTTGAATTTTAGTGGTTTAGACACTTTCATAGGATACCTTAGGATTTTAGGCAATTTTATAGGGTACCCTAGAGTTTAGGTTGAGACATTTTCGTAGAATATCCTAGGATTTTGGCACTTGGGAGTGCCCATGTGAAGTGGGTAGAGTGAGAGACCAAACAAACAGACGGAATTTGAGCCCGTGCATACAATTTGAGCCCATGGACCTGGGCTGTACTTTTTCCCATTCCACGTGGACCTGGGCATGCTTCCCATCAAAAAACTAGACCGGCCGGAGTTTTCCCCCTATATTATCCAAATTATCTGGAGGCACTGACCCATCCCAAACTGGGCTCAACTCATTTCCCCCATATTTGGTGCGAATTAGCTATCTTTCGTACGATGCCGTTTTGAACGCCTTTCAGACGGAGAAAAATAAAAGAATCAGACGGTGTCGTATCACCCCTATATTTCCGCCAAATGTCCGTACGATCTTCTTCTCCTCCTCCTCCCTCTCTCTTTCTCTCTCTCTCTCTCTCTCGTTTCAAATAAAACAGCCATACGAATCTCAAATCCATACATACGCGAATCCGTGATCGCATCTCCTGTATAGCCGTATAGGCATTATATTATGTGCATATATTGATGCACATAATATAGTGAGAGAGAGAGGAGGAGATGTCGATCTTGTATTCGCTGGTTGCGCGGGGATCGGTGGTGCTGGCGGAGTTCAGCGCCACCACGATGAACGCCAACGCTACGGCCCGACAGTTGTTGGAGAGAAAAGCAGGGGGGATTGGAAATAATAATAACGACAGCAACGCGTCGTATTCTCACGACCGGTATATCTTTCACGTGAAAAAGACCGATGGCCTCACCGTTGTTTGCATGGCCGAAGACTCTGCCGGACGTAACATCTCTCTCTCTCTCTCTCTCTCTCTCTCAATATGTACATGTAATGGTAAATTGTGTTTGTATATTGTTTTTTTTTTTTTTTTTGATCAAGAAAAAGGGTGGGCGACCAGCGTAGCAACTCTCCTTGTGTGTGACCATAGAGGCTCCCGACCCGCTGTGAAATGTTCGGTTGAGTCATAGCTACTATCCATGAGAACAGGCCGTCACCACAGCACCACCTCAGCACAAACTGATAGTGGTATAGCACTACCAAAATCCCCCCAATGCCACTTCGGGGGCGAGACTCGAACCTGAGTCTCCTTTGTGGAGGCCGACTGGCCTATCAGCCAAGCTACCACCTCGGTGGTGTGTTTGTACATTGTGTTCGACTTTTTTCTGATTTGTTTTATGTTCTGATTGTCATTTATGTAGTTAATCATTGCGATGAATTTTTGGTGTATGAAAGATGATGTTACAATCAATTGTGATGAAGTACGAAGAAATATTAGAAAATGAACGATTCAGATCATTGTTATGCAGTCATGGGATCCATTTTGAATTGTTGGCATTAATTTTATATAGATATATTTTAATCCCTGCGATTTATGGATTGATAAAAGAACCGAACGAGCGGAGCAATGAATCATTAAGCTTAGTTTGAAATCTTAATGAGCTTCAAAATTTTATTCGTTTGAGCTGATTACGAGTAACTTGAGTTTTTTGCACAATCAAAAAGTTGAATGATCAGCCGACTAATAGCTTGTTCAAGTTTAGTTTGAAAGTTTAATGAGTGCTAATAAATGTTCAGGCTTGGGTTGTTTAGGTTCCAAACCAATCTCAAACGAGTTTTTAGCTAGTCGAACACAAGCACAACCTTGAATAGTTTGATTTGTTTATCAGACCTATTTATAAAATAGATTAGGGAAAATCTAATTAAGTTGAGCTCAATTTATTTGGAGTAATGAATTTGGAGCATTAGGTGGTCTGTTTTCTTCATCTTCATGGGTTGAAAAAGCAAATAAGCTGAAAACCTCAAAGATTTGCCATCCATTAATTGTTGCCACCAACGGCATATGTGCATATTAATCCCAACTTATGCAAATTAACTCGAACAATGTTGGATGCTGTCACATTGTTGGCATCGCAAGCGCAAGTCTGATACTCTGATAGGACGTCTATTTTCCAACGACCATGTTTTCCTCATAGTTTTGCCATTAATCTAACCGATAATGCTCCAAGGCGATTCACGATTATGTGGTTAGTAAAAGATGATGGCATAATGTAAGGCTTGTTTGTCTAATTTCTCGCAGGAAGAATTCCTTTTGCATTTCTCGAAGATATTCATCAACGATTTATGAGAACGTATGGACGTGCCATTCTTTCTGCTCCTGCCTATGCCATGAACGATGAATTTTCGAGAATTTTGAGCCAGCAAATTGACCATTACAACAATGATCCAAATGCAGATAGGATAAACAGATTGAAAGGTGAAATGAGTCAGGTTAGTCCTTTGAGTCTCCAGTACTTTTTTCCTCTTCCCATTCAAGTTCGAAAGCTGGATTTCTTTCGATTTTGTAATTTGCCTCCTCTTTCCATAAACTCTGGAATTTCAGTACGTAATTGTCAAATGGTGAATCCAAATGAATCCAAGGACTAATGTACCTTTTATGTGGTGTACGTGATGATAGGTGCGGGTTGCAATGATAGACAATATCAATAAAGTTCTAGAGAGGGGCGATCGGTTGGCGATTCTAGTCGATAAAACTGCAACGTTACAAGGAAATACGTTTCGGTTTAGAAGGCAATCTCGGAATCTCAGGAATACCATGTGGTGGAGAAATGTCAAGCTCACGTACGTAAGCTCAATCAAACTGCTAAGATTTCCAGAGACAGCATCCTTCGGGTTTGGTACATATATATAATGAAAACCAAGAAAAAAAAATGTCTCAACTTTCATGGAGAAACAGAATTAACATCTACAATTGAAGGCGACTCTTTTTCCTATGTTCTGGCAAAAATGTGGCTGATGGAATGAACATTTAAATTTTATTTTAAAGATTGGTCAATATGTTAGAGTTTTTGGACCTATTGTACCGATATTTTTGCCAATTTATTGGTTGATAAATCCTCAGTTGATAATATGCGAATGAAGTGATTTTTTACGGGTATCCGATTGAAGTGATTTTTTTTTCAATTTTCCGGCATATAGATACTAATCTTGGATGCTTCTGGTTTTGCAGGTTCACACTGGGATCAATTCTTGTAGTAATCATTTATGTTCTGGTTGCGTTTCTTTGTCATGGTCCATTGCTCCGGTCCTGCTTGAAGTAAATGTGGTTTTTGAACTCGACCGGCTTTATATTACACATAGCGCGCGGCAGAGTTTCTTTTTTCTTTTCTTTTTTTTTTCTTTTTGGGAAATTCAGGACTCATTTCTTGGCTCAAGTGTCTCATCATCCAATTACTAACATAGTAAATTCTTGTGTCAAATTTTCTTTATTTGTAGTATTTGTTGTTCACAATGAGAGTAGGGGAAAAAGTTGATGTTCAAATTAATGAGTACATGAATGTTGATTCATGAAAACAGAGAGTAGTTAGATTTTGTAATTTAGCTAATGGTATGTCTTTGCAATTGCCATGGAGTTGAGAGACTCTCTCTCTTCTCTCTCACCCTGGTGTGAGTGTTTTTTAGGGTTTTCATCCCCACAGTTGCCGCAGCCGCCTCATTTTTCAAACCACCACATCTCCACCACCACCCCTCTCTCTCCCTCCCCGCAACCGTCCTCTCACCCCTCACCGATTAGCCATCCGAATCAGATCCCCATCCGCATGTTCATAGCCCACCTCGGCCACGCCCGTCACCACCACCATTCGTACCTCTAGCCCCCTTTCATGCACGATCCCCCACGGCCCCATCTCGTTTGTTCAACACAGCTCCCAGCCCAGCCATGTTTCCACCCCTCTCGGCCCGTCCTCTCTTGTTGCTGCTTCCCTCTAATTCACATGGCCTAGATCTGACGCCGAGGTGAGAGTAAGGTGGCTCGGGCACCCTCCAGCGAGTAAAGGCTCCGGCAGCTTTAGGCGACAAGCTGGCGGCGGTTTTGGTGCATGGGTTTACACCCCGGAGTAGCGACTCATCTTAACTCAGTGAAACTCGGTGTGACTCAGCGATGGGTACCTCGGGTTAACTCAGTTTGTCGTTTTTTAGTTTTGTTAGTTATTCATCTGATTTGAGTCATATTGTAGATCTAGGATTACTTAGTTTGGTTGTCTTGTGTGGTGGTGCTTTCCTTGATCATCGTGGTTGTGCGGGATATCGACTTTGTCGTTACTGCTAACAAGTGCACAGAGTCCCGCGTATTAGCGGGGTCTCGCTCAGAATAAGCGCCCTTTGGCTCTGAAAGGCTTGCTGGTTATCTGGTTTGCTTTCATAGTCGGCTGGCGATTGTGTTAGATATTTTGTGATTTAAAATTATTAACCTTGATATGTTCGATTGGTTTAATTATTTATTTTATCATGTCAGTTACTATATGACTCCATAAATACAATTCCAGGGATTTTAATGTGGGTAGTCTTAATATTTGTAACCGATAGTCAAAGATTTTAAAAGCTTTAATTTGATATTAGTTACTCTTGCTCCTTAAAATGGGAGACTCACGGCTGGAAAGTTGATCCGAGGAAGAGTGGTTGATTAGTAGACATAGTCTCAAATATATTATGTGTTCTTCATGTACATTATGAGTTTATATATGGAGATAACGGAGATATACTATTTTCATCATTTTGAGCATACGGGCAATTCTTGATTCGTGTGGATAGCTTTAGCTACACACAAAGCTTCCGTGGATGATCGTTGTATCTTGGGAGTGGAATGTCACTCAACTCGGTGCAAGCGGGGACATATCTTCTCTTAGGAAAGCGCTTTACGCGTGCCTCGATCCAAATAAGTTTTCCTAATCTCTCTTATTTTATATTTGTAGCATGGTCATATTATTTGTTTGTTGTGTTGTAGTCTCAATTATATAAGTTTACAGAAATTCTAACTAATATTTCCAATAGATTGGCTATTGGATTGTACTACCCACCGAGGTTTCATCTTGTGCTTAGTGTTAGGATTTGAGCCGTTCTCCCTCAAGATCTCTATTACTTAATCGATGACTGGTTTTTAGCCTAGGAACCAAGTTGTTGGTCTGCCTTTGGTAAGGATGCCACTGAGCCTACTGGTGTATGTACTCGCGTCTAGATTTTGATAGTTTTGGTTCACTCATGTATCTTTTGATGAAATCTGTACTGCCATCGGACTTTTATATGATTGGAATCCACTCCTTTTCAAAAAAAAGAAAAGAAGATAGATAAATTTGAGTATCGTTAATCATATTTGTGATGGAGTACATTTTACACCAGTATCGATCAAATTAAACTATAATCAAATAAGCAGAAATAGTCTTATTTCATAAATCCCTTTGTGAAACATGATTTAGGGTAGAGGTGTCAGATAGGCAGGGCTGGCATGGGCACGAGACGTTTAAATTTGGCATAAACACAGTCTTAGACGGGCACGACACAATCCGGTTCTAGATGGACACGTGCGGGAATTATGACACAACAAATACTAGTTTTTAATACACGAAAAAAATTTAATTTGTAAATTTATTAAATAAATTGACTCGCTAAGTCATTAGTCATAGAAAAATAAAATTAGTACTACATAAATACCGCTAATTTTATTAAAAATAGTACTACATAAAAGAATACTTATTTAATAATTATTTGTTCCAAAATTGTATAGATAAGAATATATAGATATAGTTGTTACCAAAAAAAAAAGATCGTAGGAAACTCGGTTGGAGATGTGGCGGGGACGTGCACGGTAGGGCACGACACGACACAACACAGTTGGCACGAGGTTAAATGGGCCGGGCCGGCATGGCACGACCCATTTGACAATTTAGGGTGTATAACTCGTAACAGTTCTCATAAAAATGGCCCAATGTTGGAAGCATCAATAAAAATAAAATAAAAAGCATAATTTTATCAAGGGCAAAATGCACTTTACCTACCTGTGGTTAGGTCGAGTTGCAAATCACCTACCTCACTTTTAAAAATTAGCACATGACCTACCTATGGTTTTGGACTAAACTGCTACCGTTAGGTTTTCCATCTGTATTAACGGCGCGTGTTAGGTACGCGCCCGAATCGCATGTGTGGACATAAAATGATAATTTTTTCTTCCCTAATTGCCCCTCCATGTTTTATAAAACTCCTTCAGTCCCCTCCTCCACCGTCCTCTCCGACCTCATCCATTACCACGTCCTCCTTGAATACCTCTCCTGGCCCGACCTAATCCAAACCCCACCCACAATTCCATCACTGATGTCGTCACCCTCTCCTCTCCTTTCGTCTACTCCCTGTCCAACTCCACCGTCCTCCCTTTCATCAAATCCATCTCTTACACTCTCACAGAGAAAGAATCTCATCCGTTCGGATCTAACCGCATCTATTTGAAGCGCAATATTGACCCAGATTTTTCAACTCAATATTGTTGATACTCCATCGCCGTAGCTATTTGAAGGGCAATATCGACCCAGATTTTCCAATTCAAATACCCCTTACTGCTTCTTTTATAATGTAGTGAAGGTGTTCGACTAAAGTCCCGCTCAGAACGTAGTCTTAAACTAAGAGGAGGGCTCTCGGGTCGAGGCAGTACCCGTGGATCTTGACCATATTGAGATGGGTGGGGCTTGACTTTGTGGAGTTTCACGACGACGATTTTGCCGTTGGGGAGATTGCCCAGGTAGACCGACATGAACCGTCGGTCGCCGATTTTCCTGTTCTGGTTTGTCGAAGATTCGAGCACTTCATAAGTGAAGATAGGAGGGAGATGAGTCGATGAAGAACGGTGGCGGCTGAAGTAGAAAGCCGTTGGGTCTTCTTTATTGACCACTGAATTAGTATTCCACTTCCAACAAAAGAACACTACGAGAATTTTCCCAATCGTTGCTCAAAATTATCTTTTTCGCCTTAATTGACATTGACATTGATATGGCTAAATCTGCCCATGCAAGGGTAATGAGGTCTCCAGGTTGAAGAAAGAGAGGACGGTGATGGTGGGACTAGGGGACAATAATGTCGGTCACTGTTGGGTTTGAGAATTTATTCCATTGGGGGTGAGTAGTTTTAAAGAGAAGATGAGGCATTTTATCCCCTGTAAAAAAAAGTACAGGGTAATTAAGTCATTTTACATTTTCTGTTAACGGAGTTAAGAATTGCAGTTTAGTCCAAAATCATAGGTATGTCATATGCTAATTTTTAAAAGTGAGGTAAGTGATCTGCAACTCGACCTAACCACAGGTAGGTAAAGTGCATTTTGCCCTTTTATCAATGCTCATAAAAAAATTTGAAGGCATCACAAAAAATCAAATTTTAAATTTCACAATTTTTTTTTTTTAAAACTAACCATGTTACCAAACGGCCAAATAACAATGTGACACTTCCAAGAAACAAAAAACATTTTGTATATGATTTTATCAATTGTTTTTTTCCAGAAACAAAAAAAAAAGCAACCGTTTGTATTTGGTGTAATTTTTTTTTTGTATATGATTTTATCAATTGTTTTTTGCCAGGAAAAAAAAAAATGCAACCGTTTGTATTTGGTGTAATTTCTTTTGTTCACAAAATGGATCCGGGAAATATTACAATAACCCCAAACAGATCCTATCGGTTGACAAAACGTGGATCGGCTGCTAAAGGCCCACAAGGTTTTGATATCCCTTTTCAGCCCTATTTTCCTGAATCGAGAAATCGCGAGAGAGAGCGAGAGGGGCAATCGGAACCCTATGATCGAGAATCTATGGAATGAGGTTTGTTTCAGTCCGATTATCTTTCTTGCATATATATACAAACACCTAGTTATGTATATAGAGCAGCTATTCCTATATACTCCCATGACCATCGTTGTTTTTCTTGGATTTAAGAGCTTGAATGTGATTGATTGGCAAAACTCGACTACGCGGAGTTTTAATTTTACCTGATGCGCTAAATTGTTTTTACATTCCATGAGGAATCTTGAGGTGGTGTGACATGCCCATAGACTCTTCTGCTTAATAACAAAAGCATGTATCCAACCTTTACCTCTAATCTTACTCAAATCTGAGTAAATTTCAATTTATGCGAGGCAGAGTCTACTAATACGGGTGGATTTGGCTTGTCTAAACTTGTTTTGTTAAAACAGATTAACTCTTGCTATTTTTTTTTAACTTTAACCCAAAAAATTAGTTAAGTCAAAACAGCCCTAAAAGTGGTGTGCTTTGGGTAGGTAGAGGCATAGTTGTTAAAAACCTACAATACATGTTACATATCTGTTAGGGAGTATCCACGTGCAATACAAGAGTCTGATCCACCTGATGTTCTTCCCATGTGTGCGTAGGCGCAATCCGTTAGGGAGTACCCATGGAGTCCACACCACATCACATGGACCAAATATACATTGAATGACCCATATCTACTTAAGGCTAAACTTTGTAAGTGGTAAGTCACCCAATTGTATATCCTAACCCTGTGTATATCCTTACCCTTTTTCTATTTATCCGATATAGGACTCAATCATTCACACATTTATGAACAATCTCCCTCTTGTGTGTGAACCATGCATTGGGCCTAGCTTCCCTCGATCTGACCCACTTGACTCCCCCTTAATTCTTGATCTATCTCTCCAACACCGTGTCCGAATCCGAGCTTATTTACCGCATCCACTCTATCTAGAGCATCATACTCCACGAGAGCTATCTTGCTGCCGGCCTCCTGCCACACGCATAAGGAATTTTCATGCTCCATCAAGAGTTACAATCGACTTTCTCGCTCCTCCGAGAGTCTTCATGCAAGCCAACAACCACTGATGCTTCCGGGAAAGTCCGCCCCTAGATCATCTCCGATCCGCCTGAGGTTCTTCCCTTGTGTGCATAGGCCCAATCCGTTGGGGAGTATCCATGGAGTCTACACCACATTGCTTGGATGACATTTGATGTATATTGGGTCACTCATATCCACTTAAAGGCTAAGTGGATATGGGTCATTCAATGTATATTGGGTT
>JAXBDA010000276.1:47240-70534 GCA_036023075.1 Gaultheria prostrata | reverse complement strand
CGAGCTCATATACTAGCTTTGGAGGTTATAATTAATCAATGTGGGACAAATTCTAACACTCCCGGCACGTGCGACCCCTGACCCACACGTGGAGAGGTAAACAACGGATTCACAACATTGGGATCATAACGAAACATGGCGCACTTATGACACAAACAACGTGGAAATAACGAAGAGATTCCCGTCCAAAATCCTCTGAAAGTTTAGCTCTGGTACTATGTTAAAGCATCCAACTCAAAACCAATTGGCAATGTGTGGAGAGGCCGTCCGGGCTCATATACTAGCTTTGGAGGTTATAATTAATCAATGTGGGACAAACTCTAACACTCCCCGCACATGCAACCCCTGACCTGCACGTGGAGAGGTAAACAACGGATCCATAACATTGGGATCATAACGAAACATGGCGCACTTATGGCACAAACAATGTGGAAATAACGAAGAGAGTCCTGTCCAAAATCCTCCGAAAGTCTAGCTCTGGTACCATGTTAAAGCATCCAACTCAAAACTATTTGGCAATGTGTGGAGAGGCCGTCCGGGCTCATATACTAGCTTTGGAGGTTATAATTAATTAATGTGGGACAAACTCTAACAATTTCTGCATTAAGAAGAAAGGTTACAATACTCAAGCTTAAACAGAGAAAATCTAAAAATCTATACAAAAAATAGAAGATTATCGAGAAATATAATTACGCCTATTCTATGCCTTAAATAGAAGATCACAAAGAGATGTGATTACGATATTATCATGAAACGATTCTATACCTAAAATAGAAGATACGACAAGATCACGATACATATACATTCACACACCCCCTCAAACTTAAGATGCAAGAGCAAAGATCATAACTTCATCTCCTTGTCAAACATTCTTATTTAAATGATTCTACTGCAAAATAATACATTTGGTGTAGGCCTTTGACTAGTATTATGGATTCCATGTGAAGTTATAGACAACTTTATCCGATATTGTCTGTACTTCATAACTTCATCTCCTTGTCAAACATTCTTATTTAAATGCTTCTGCTGCAAAATAATACATTTGGTGTAGGCCTTTGACTGGTATTATGGATTCCATGTGAAGTTATAGACAGCTTTATCCGAGTTACTAATTGTGAGAATAGGAGAGAGATTGTGGATAAGCTTCAGAGAAGTGCAAGCGTTACATAGGAGTATATTTGCATGAGTTGAAATTGGAGCAGTTTTTAGAACCATACTTTGATCCTCTTGTTACTGTATAGTTGTTGATTACATTATTTTGATGCAGATCAACATACATAAGTTGCATGTGGTCTCAACTGAAATGATTTATGTTTGGATTCAAAGAGTTGCATATCTAGTTGTAGTCATCTGGTTGACTTTGGGCAGGTCCTATTTGAACTTATTGTGATACCAACTTCACTTAGTTATATTTTGTGCACCAAAAAAAAAAAAAAAGAAACTTAGTTATTTACCCAAAAGCTTCCAAATTGGTTTTGTTCTGATAGATAATAATGTGGATTCTACCCCTCTGGTATTTATAAGCAGATGTCATCTCATATCAAGTTTTATCAAATGTGATGATGAACACAATCTTGAAAGAGAAATTCTGAAATTGTTTGTGGGCCTCTAGCGAATGCCTGCATGAAAATTACCCCTTTCCTCTCATACTGATTTGATCATTTGACTTTTCAATGATCATTGATCGTAAGTTCCCTGTGATTGAGAGAAGTAGATGACCTGGGGAGTGTTTATCCATGGCGTTTTCAAAAATGGAAGGTGAAATTCAGAATTCGCTAGGGTTAAAGGCACTTGGATACTGGGTAGTGTACTCTTCAGGAAATTTGGATGTAGTGAAGCTATAAATAGAATGATGACTATATTTGTTGGTTGAGTTGTTACGCGCAATGACTATATTTGTTGGTTTCGACTACCAATTTTTGGCCTATAATGATAGTAGAAACCTTTATTTGTCAGGCGTGTTACAGCTATTCTGTTTGTGGAAATACTTATGCTATGGCATAGAACACTTTACAGCCCTGGTTTATTTGGATATTAAAAAAGGAACGGAAAGAAAGAACAAACCACCACAAGAAACAAATAAGCTGGTCCATTAGCCATTCACAGGAGTTTTATGACCAAACATTTTGTTGGCTAGTGATGACTTGTGAGCTTAGATGTTAATTTTAGACCGCTACTGCTAATGTTTTTTGATGCTTGATGAGGGTGATGATAGGGATAATTGCCATATCTTCTATATAAGAACAAGACTTTCTCTGTTTCAAAGCTGCAATTAGCTGAAAACTGATATTATGGTGAAATGCTAAAAGTAGACCATTTGTTCTTAGGTAATCTCACTCTGCTGGAAGGAAGGATCTTCTGAAACTGGTCTCACTGGCATGAAAGAGGTCGGTGTAGCTCATCTCAAACTAACCACATATTGGCTCTTCATTTTTATTATAAATAGGTGATGTGCAGAAGTGTATGGGTATCTGCAAAAAATGTACGTAAGATCAAGGAATATGTATCAATATTCCTGAAATGGATATTAAAAATTAACTTTTTTCGCATCCATAAATGTGGGGAAGTTAGCAGGACCGTAGATGAATTTGAGTGGTAACAGGAGAAGAGTGGATTGTTTATTGTTTTAGTAATTTTCAGGTTGCCAAAGGATACAAGAAAGTGGCGAAAGTAGGCCGAGCGCCGATCTCACCGGGTATCGATCTTTACATCTGTCCTCGCAGCGATGCCATAATCACAATCCTTGCTAAATATGGTTTCTTCAAGGGCATGGCAGCTGTTGAAGACAACCCAGACTCAATGATTGGTTGTGTGGTGTGGCGGAAAAACCAAACTTGTTCTAATTCTGTCGGGAGGAAACCGGAGAGTAAGAGCAAATCTGTATCAGAGAAACCTCTGAACTCCCCTTCTCTTTCTCCATTGCAAAAAGCAGCAGAAGCAGAAGCAGAAAAACAATTGCCTGTTACACAACCAGCTCTAGAGTGTGCAGATAGAAGTGATTCTGAAAGCCTAAAACAGACTGAAACTAATAATTCTGTGTCAGTTCCAGAACAACCTAAAACAAATTTGGAGCTTCAAAAACCTATCATGCCTTTCTCATCGGATAAACCAAAAGAAACCACGACTTCTTTAGAAGACGATGATCTTCCTGAATTTGACTTCAGAACTGCATGCGGGACTTCTCAAACCAATATGACCAGGCCTTCGGTGTCTGTTTTGTTGGACAAGCGACTTCCGACTGATGGAATTAGGAGTACCGATAGGTCAGTTTTGCCAGGAACATCTAATTTACTGGCTATGTCAGTTTCTGGACAAAGATCAGATCAATCAAAACTTCCTTCAGCTGCCAATGAAGGAATGCCACCATTGAAGATAATAGGTGAGCACGGACCCCGGATACCAGTTTTTCCCAATATGGGAGACAGATCTGGTGTCCAAAACAAAGTTAGAACTACTCTGGGTGGTACTACTGTTTTTCCCCATTCTAAGAATATATTTGATGATGATGATGATGACATGCCCGAATGGTGCCCCCCAGAGAGATCTTTGGCGACCACTTTTCAATCCAAGCTTCGCAACCCAACATTTCAAAGTTCAGTTCGAGGCCCTCCACGGGCTCTACCCTTTTCACCATCCCAAAATGCTATTCGTCCACCATTTTCTTCACAAGTTCTCTCTCCTAAGGCACCACAACCCAGGCCTCTCAAAAGGGGTCCAAATTCTTCAATGGGGTCCAACTCTGACTCAATTTTGGGGCCTCCACCCAGCTTTGAAGCCAAAGTTCCATTCTATCCAGGTGAGAAAAGAGGAAGGAGACGTCGGTAGTTGAGAGCACAAAGAATTTGTTGTCTAAAAGGACCAAAAGCTTCAAACTCTGCGGCATATGTGAAATACCTGAAATACGATAATTCCGCTTCTCGGTAGACTTGAAGAATCGCGCTCGACTGAAGTTCAGCTTGTAAATAGCCTGGAACTTAATTGCAGTTTCAATATGCTTTGGTAGTCTATGACTGCTCTATTACTGTTGTAGGTTAAACTGATGTAGTCACTTGGAACTTTTATGTACAACATCACTGCTGCTGTCACCAGTCAATGAAATTTCTGCAACTCGATACAATTGTGGAGATCTATTTCTGCAACTCGATACAATTGTGGAGATCTAGTTTAAGAGATACACAATGGGCGAAGTGTTCCAACAGATCCTATTCTTCGTATTCTGATCTGAACATTTATTCTGAATCTAAACCTGTGCTCGAGAGATAGCTGTTCATACATTCATAAGGGAAGTGAGGATTCTCGAGAAGAGAGGAGCTGTGGTGGTCCCCGGAAGTATACAAATTCCTTCCTGGATTCGGTAGTGATCGAGAGCCTGATTCTGACATTCATGATCCTTTCGTGGCCTTTCATCGACCTAGGATGCTTATCTTTTCTGGATACATATTGTGACACTCTATACATTCATGTGGATCTGAGGTGTTGTCTTGGAAGATCTTGGTAATATTTTGACAGCTACCAACCCATCCTTCCTCTTGTGTCGGAAACTCACCCCTTAGGTAATCCGGCAACCCATCCACTCCCCTTACCGACCATGATTTCTTGTTTATGTTTCTGGTTGTTTTCAAAACATGAATGTACACAACATGTTGTACCTGCTTCTAGCAAAACAACCTTTTCAGACTTGAAAATGTTTCTTAATGTCTGAAAACTGGCAAAGTTATCATAGGCACTACCTAAAACTCTGTTTTTGCTAAATTTTGGATTAATAACTTGGAGCATCTTCAATGGTAGGAGTAATTTTTTGGGTGTCAAAGCCAAATTTGGCCTTGCTACAGTGTTTTTTCCTATAATTTGGCCACACTGCTCCAGTGATATTCATTCCAAAATTTGGCTCCCTTCCTCAGTTACCCTTTTCTCAACTTACTTTTGAATTACCCACAAATATTTTATATACTTTAACTATTGCTTAACCACATTCTAATCACGGTTTTAGTAACTAAGTTTTAGGAACCAACTTTCTACCACAATTGCTTTTCTATGCATCTCAACAATTTATTTTGGTACAGATAAATTATTAATTAAAACAAGACTAAAAAATATAGTAAAGGGAGAGAGATCACAGATGTATAAACAACGAATTATATTGATATTAGTCATTAACAGCTTAGTTAACCAAGTAATTCGAAGTTTGAGTGAAGAGCGAGAAACCTTATTGAACAGAATAAGTATCCAATTGGACTTGGCATGGGACATCCATGAGAGGGACGTCCAACATGGACCTCTATATATATGTAATGCCAGTAATGGTGTCTCTCTCTAAAAATATGTTGTTCTTGATGGGTTTTTTTTTTTTTGGCCATTCGTAAATCCTAATCTACTCTATCTTAAGGGATTTGGGGAGGGGAATGGGTGCTTACGGGAATTGAACCCTGCCCATATGCATGGGAGTATAAGGGAGGCATCAACTCCACTCCACTTGCGTCGTTCTTGATGTTCGAGTGGCTGAAAATGGGGAGATAAGTATGATGTGGCACAAATGGCATAGGCCATTTCCTCGGCCAAATTTTGACAGGATAAATGGCTCGGCCATTTTTGGCTGGGATGAATGGCTCCCCATCGCAGATACTCATAGAATTTTTTCCAAAATCTCAATAGGGGCCACCGGCAACGAATCCACACAAAATATTTTGTTATATGCTGACTGATTTTTTTTTTGGTGAATGTACAAATTACCCCTGGAGAAAATGTTGACGAGGGAGCAAAGACCGGCGGCTAAAATTTACATTACGAAACGTTGCAACCACTTCAGTTCTGAATATATTCAGAGTATGTACAATTGTGAAGTAAAACATCACAAACGACACAAAGACATCCACTCCAAACCTGAAAACCCATTCTTGATTATTTAAACAAAGCCTATTTACTTCACAAGTAAAATCATAGATAGAAAGAAGGAAACGCTGAACTCAAACATTCGACAAACTTTCTAAATCGACTTCATCAACAGTGAGCCAATCGTTTGACTCCTCACCTTCAGAATCCTTTCCTTTAGATATTGACTGCCGCCCTTCTTTCTGCCCACCGCCACCAGCACCCTGAGATCCGGAATGTTCACCCAGTCTAACCCATTCACTGGATCCACTCGGTGAAGGAACCCTTTCGTCCCGTGCCTGCCTTAACCTTGATAATCTACCTGCTAGGTCATTTTCATCACTTTCATCATCCTCTAAGTCGCTGAACGAGATTTCCTCCTCGTTTTCTGGCTGTTTCTTGGTATCTACCGAGGTGTTCTCACGGTCAATTTCAGCCCTTTGCTCAGAACTTGACGTCTCCTCCAAAACCTCTTTCTGCCAAGATGGGCCGTCTTCTCCCTGATTTGTTTTGTCCTTATTACCCTCTTGAGACGAAGTTACAGTCTCAGACACCTCCACCGGTGCATTTCTCCTGTTTCGCAGCTTCTGCAGAAGTATTTCTCTTGCTTCAACTATCTGCAATGAGCGAACTTTCTAGAATAAGACACAAATTTATCATACCCAGAAATCTTTAACTACAAAAATTATATAGATCCCATTATAACAATACAAACTAATTCCAAGATAGGACCTTGTCCGGGAAATAAAATTAGTAGGCAACTGGCACGGTAAGAAAGTCTTACTGGTCTTAATGTCGCCAGTCTTTTTATGTGATTGATCATGTCATATGTTTGGCTATTTTGGCCTCCGAGTATACAGAGCGAACAAGCTAGCCTTCTAGCATTTCAACATTAGAATACAAATATCTCACCAGTGGCCTGTGCTATATAACAGCAAAGTTATAGAAATCTGAGCATGACCTCAGATCGACCAATTTGGTACTATCATTTGGCACTCATCCTCTCTCTGCTGAGAATTCTTGTTGGTTGCATGGAGAAACTGTCCCCGCACCAGAAATAAAAAGGAGAAAAAACGAAATGCCAGACAAGATAGAATGACAAAATAAAAGACAAGAAAAGGCTAAATTATCTGAGCAAGTTAAAAATACCCAGTTTGGATACGAGTCCCCTTTCATCAAAGATTACAAGAACACGGACTATAATTTTCCACCTACAAAATAAGAATCATGGAAGGAAAGGGACAGCTTTGAAGTGTAAGGAAAATGGCATTTTATGGGTTCCTGGCATCCTGCAGACCATTTACCTATTTATTGGGAATTCATTTGAACACTGAAGGCTAAAGTTCAGTAGGAACTGAATATTTACCATGATATAATAACCATTGAGTCCGGAAGACGAGGTTCTTGCATATGGGACACAGTATGGTGGTCAAATGGCCCTCCAAAGGTAGTCTTTTTTGCTTGTATAACTACCAAAGGAGGCTAGTCAGGCTAATTATTAAAAAGGGGTAAGTAATTGATGGACTGGGGATGTTTGTGTAATGGTCTAGGGCACATGATGAATCATCTTATGTTCCATTTTTCAGCAGCGTTGCACATGTAAGGAAATTAACTGGTTTGTTGGAAAGTCACTAGCAAGAAGTTTTACAATATTGTCAGGAAGCTTGCTTGGGCTGCAATGGTATGCTACGTAGGGCAGAGAAACTACAAGAGTTCTAGAGACTTGCCGAGCTCTCTTGTTATTTGTGGGTCAGCAATCCCACTCTGTTCTTCTTGGGTAAATAAAATAAGATGGTAGAACCGAAGCTACAATGCTTAAGGGTGCAAAGTCCTCCAGTGTTACCTCATCATCAGGGGTCTACTCCTCAATCTGTACTTGGGCATCATTAGTCCCAGGTTTCTTTCTTTGATCGATTTGTTGTTCAGGATAGAATTCCATCTCTAATATCTATTCTACTATCTGTGGTTTCTATAATGCTCACACATTCACCAAAAAGATAAGTTCCCTACCTAGACGTAAGGGCCTAATAACTACATTGACAAAAAGGGCCTAATTACTTATGAGGGTTACAATAACGTTTCAAAGAATTGAAAGGAGGATAGGTTCTCAAACGGTCCCAATCCAATGAATAGATTCTTAAATTACCCATCAACCCCCAAAAAATAAATTGCCATTACTTTCAAAAGATCACATATCTACTAGCTTTTTACCAACCCCAACTAGGAGGTAGGCTCTTAATCCAACAGCTGAAACTTGAGAATTTGATTTTCCCAAACCCGTCAAATAATGAGAAAATCGAACAATATGACCAGCAGGCAACATAGCCCCTCTCCATAAAATCTGTCAACCATGAGAATACCTCTAACCCTAAGAATGATGAGAACAAAAAAAACCTAGTGAAAAGGAACCAGATCATCAACACCAGAAGAAATAGTTCAATTTGACTCAAAATTACTTCAAATGACCATATGCAAGATCCCATGTAGGTCCCAAGGTGTTTAGCACTGTGGGCACAAATAGTCGAAGTGGACATGACCTGGCATACCAAGAAACTGGCATGCACTCTGATGGCTCCGGACTGCCTGAGGTTGAAGAGGTGAGAGCCAAGGGCAGCCTTAGAGAGATAAGGGGATGGCAGTGGTCAGTGGACGAGGTTTCAGGTTGTATGTTCTATTCCTAAGTTCCATCAAAGGCTTCATGTTGTAGGTGTCATTCACGTAAGCGAGTTCTCAGAAAATATATGGCATGTATAGACCCACAAAATGTTATATGGCATGAAAAAACAATCTTGCCTCTGGAGTTGAGAGAAGCTTTGCGTCTTGCTCATGCAGTCTTGGGAGCAAAAAAATAAAATATATCATCCAGAAGTTTTCTTCACTCAAATGATTGCAACTTGTATGCCTCAAATCTGAAAGACTTGGGACTAAACGTTCGATAGTTGAAGCATGTTCTTTCTGAGCAGTTGACAAGTTGATATCTGCAGCAACATGCCAGTATTTAGAATCCAAATGATGTGTTTAATAACCCTTCGTAGATACATGCTAAAAATAAGACAAAAAATAGAACTCAAGAGTCTCAGACCATAATCTTGGACCAAGCATTATAATCATGCTAGGAAGCTTTACCAATTACCACTTGACAATTTGCTACAGATACCCATACAAGATTAACATTTTTTTAACAGTGTCTAAAGAACAGCATTCTTCTTCTTTTTCAGAAGGAATGCAAGTTGTTTCCTCCATTTCCAAAAACGTGGAAACTATAGAAATGAAGTTTCGCATTTGTAGCCCATCCCAATGGTGAATTACTTAAACTGAGTATATAGCTCTTTTGCTACCAACACTGCCACAAGATTAACATGTTTTGACTTTTGAGCATTGACCAGAAAAAGCATTCTGCTCATGTTAAAAAGAAAGGGGAATTTGCACTTACACCCCCTGTACTTTGCTCGAGTTGCAAAGACACCCCTCGTACTTTTTTTAGGCACTTACACCCCCCTACAGTCATCCCTAATTTTGCTTAGGTTGGGACTTCGATTTTCCCGATCAAAACACGATGATCTGATCCGTTCAATGTGTTTGGAACGTGTTTTGAAGGATATTGGGCAAGAATCAGCAAAAAAAAAAAAAGGCCGAGTAGGGCTTGGATTAAGCAGTTTTCTGAAAACTATATATGTTCGGATCAAGCATTTCCCGGACATTTTTTTGCTGATTTCTGGCAGGTACCAAACCAAACCGAGCCTTATGTCCCAAATCAATTGGGGTCGGCAAAAATACATTCCGAACGCATTGGATGGATCGGATCATCGAAATTTGATCGGGAAAGTCAAAGTCCGGACCTAAGCGAAATCCGGGATCCTTGTAGGGGATGTAAGTGCCTAAAAAAAAGTACGAGGGGTGTCTTTGCAACTCAAGCAAAGTACAGGGGGTCAAAGTGCAAATTCCCCAAAAAGAAATACAAGATGTATTCCTACATTTTCAAAAATGGCTTTCCAAAGGAAGTTCCATATTTTGTAGCCCATTCCTCTTGAGTTTATAACTTTTAATTGGATTTATAGCCCTGGACAGAGCGCAATGAGAAGAAATCACTCATGTCGCTGACTCGAATTGAACCGGAAGCAAGGCTCACTTTGGTTTGGTTTGATTTGGTAAGTCCCATATTTGGCCATAATGTGTTTGTTTCATTGATGGGGTTTGGGAGAAAGGAGGGAGTAGGGGCCTTTGTTCTACCAACACTGTATAAGCGTGATAGAGAACTTTCCAAGTCTAGTTTGGACTCGTCTGTTCTGATCATCAGGATATAGTTTATAGATAAACACTATACATCAAAAAACCCACTCATGGAGAAACTTGAAAGAACAAAAAAAGGTAAAGGAGATCTCCATGCACCTCCTCCACTAATCCTAAACAGCCATCCACCACCTTCCCCACACTGCAGCTCTTCAATTCATGCTCCCAATATAAGTTTTGAACCCAATCAATCGCTGAGATCTTGACGGATTAACATTATGAAGACAGTTTTAACTTTTTAAGGCATTAGAAACATATGAAGGGGATGGAACTATTCCACAATGCCTTATTCATCGCCAAAACTTAACAAATTATAAGCGTCTAAAAACACCCGTCTTCTCCACAATCCATTCCCAGATGCCTTGTCCACCTATAATGTGCCCGCAAAGATTGGAACGACATTGTTTACTCTTGAATAGAAGTTTAACACATCCTTAAGAATGTTGTAATCTTCAAGGTCCTCAAAACCCTATTGCACCGGAAAAAGTTCAAGGAAGCTCAAGCAATTGGTGTTCTTATTTGAATCGTCCACTAATCACCAAGTGCATCAAAGTCTCTCCTTGAAAAAAACCTACACATGCAGTTACTATGTTGTGTCTCCTGCTGGTAACTAAGATGAGAGAGAAGGGTAGAAGTAGATCAGAAGAGCCGAAAGTCTAAGTCCCATTCCTACTCTTAACAGATACCTTACTTTCTCAAAGGCAGGTTTTTCAAGGAGTAAACTGAGACACCATCAAGAATAATAGTCTGCTTGACACATAAAAGTTGTTGACACAAGGTTGCAATGTCATGCAGGGACCAAAATATGGATACTAATTTGAGACCACAAAATAATGTCTCTTCTTGATGCCTTGCTCAAGAGATGCGAAAAAATTGCTGGATGGACCCATGAGAGAAAGATTACTACATCAAGGTGCATCACATACAAACTCCCAACCCTTCAAGCAAGGTTGCTTGAATACCCTACAGACACAGACCGCGAACTCCCCTTAAGAATTCTCAATAGACTCTTCTAACGCTTGAACGAACCGTGTAACTAAATAGGGAGTACCATAGTTGTCAAAGGCGCGCCTAGGTGAGAGGCGCAGCCATTGCGCCTGGGGCACACCCAGGCGAGGGGAGTGGAATAAGGCGACGCCTAGGCGCAAAAGGTAAGAGGCGCAAAAAAAGCCCGCCTTATTGAAGTTTAAATTCTCTCGTATTGTGGCCTTGTGGGTGTCAAACTTGAAGTCGATTGTGGCCTTGTGGGTG
Source organism: Gaultheria prostrata (assembly GCA_036023075.1). Classification (NCBI taxonomy): domain Eukaryota; kingdom Viridiplantae; phylum Streptophyta; class Magnoliopsida; order Ericales; family Ericaceae; genus Gaultheria; species Gaultheria prostrata. Next base: position 59,125 of record JAXBDA010000276.1, on the reverse strand, counting down.
TCGATCAAGAAGAGCGAAGGCTAACCTGAAGTGTGGGTGTCGATTCTGGATTTGAAGTCGATTCTGGGTTTGCAATTGAAGGCAGACTTGAACTGAGTCGTTTTTGGGTGTCGATCTTCAAAACCAAAGGCTTTCCAGGTGTCGTACTGTCGTTTCTGGGTTTCCATTTTAATCAGCAAGAATCGAGAGCTTTCTGGGTTTTGGGTTTCGATTTCAAGTTATATTCTTTCTTCTCAATTTCTGGTTTCTGTGTTTCTGGGTTTGTCTAAAACAAAGCTAACACAAAATTTTCCCTGATTAAAAAGAAAAACTTTCAGCAGTAATGTTGTCTAAAACAAAGCTAACTCATTGGCTTACTGTTATTAGTCAAAGTATTGGTGTATACTATTTTTCTTATTTTTTTCGCATAGGTGCGCCTCGCTTCAAAAAGGCGCATGCCTCCCCTCTCGCCTTAGTCCCCACGAGACTTTGCGCCTCAGTGCGCCTTTCGCCTTTGACAACTATGGGGAGTACTACAAAGTAGAAACCTAGAACAGACATATGTTCGTAAGAAAGATAGACCGTAGACCAGTATGTGTGCATCTACAGACGCATATATGGGCAGATAAATGTAACTATAAAGACACAGTAACATGTAGGACAGCAGTACAGCCTAGTAATAACAGGAATCGGATTCAATTGAAGGGAAGTACAAGATGATTGTTTATTTTCACCATTCCACTATCAAGGTCCACATGTACAGCTAAATTTAACAAAATCCTTCATTTTTAACCACAACATCCCATGTCAAGTAGTCTTCCCTCTTCCTAGCATTTCAGCATTTCCATTAACAGTAAAATTGAACAATACAACGAAAATATCTTAGTAAATTTGCATCTACTCTCAAAGAAAGAACCAAAAAACACATTTAGGCCCAGAGGTAGAGGCATTGAGTGGGGGTGAGTGCACGTGCCACCCCTGGTCAAATGTTCCTTTTTTGGGATCAAGTATGTTGATGGATGATTAACCAATGAAAATGTGTACTTTTTGGGGGTATCATGAATAGCTATCCTTTAGAACATGTGTACTCCTTTGGGTATTAAGTACATTGATAGACGGTCAACCTATAAAAAAAATGTGTACTTTTTTTGGTATCATAAATAGTAAAACTTAGAGCACTTGTATGAGATTTTTTTAGCACCACCTCCGACTTGAAATACTAGCTCCGCCACTGCCGCATTTACAGAAATATACAGGCGAATAACGGAAACTTTAGAAACGCAGCAAAGAAACTGGTAAATTAAGGCAAGAAAAAGACACTGAATGTGTATAACAAACATGAACATCTATATAAGCATATTTAGGTTTTTACCGTCATCTAATGAGAGGGGAAAATCGGTCCAACACTCGGGCCTTAACGAAATCTCCTCTACAAAATCAACAACTTCCTCCGTAACCCCAACCACTCCACCGTCCTCATCTTCCTCTTCTTCTCCCTCGTCCTCCTCATCTCCTTCACTCTCCTCACCGCCGTCGTTCTGGAACCGCAACAAATTCGTAGCCAATCTCGAAGAGAGTATAGAGAGAGAGGACTTCACGCTACCCCCGATTTCCACCAGATCGTTTTTAATACCTTCAATCGCCTGCGATGAGGACTCGGCCGCCGCTGCGACGTCAGGAGGGGGAGCGAGGAACGCCGCGACGCCGTGGAGGTGGCGGCCGATGGAGTGGCGGAGGGCGGAGAGGTCGTCCTTGACGCCGGCGGCGGCCGGAGACGGGGCTTGATCGGAGGAGGGGTTTTGAGATTCGTTGGGTTTGAAAGGGTTTGGGAGAGAGAGTGCGAGCCAAGAGGACATTGTTGTTGTTGGTGGTGAAATTGGTCTTTCAGGAGAGAGGAAGCATTGAGATATTTATAGGATGAATTGTGGGAGACACCTTCTTGTCTTCTTCAAGTCGAAGTCGGTAAATTACACTCCTCTCTCTCTCTCTCTCTCTCTCTCTCTAAAAAGATATCCGGTTCCAGTTTTGGAATGGATCCGGATTCTCTCCCGTCCATGTTAGGACAAGAACGAGAGACACTTCAGACCGTTTAACGGTTCGGATTTTCTAATTAACTCTTATCCGTAAGAGTTTAAATATACATTTAGAGTATTGATTATAAGAAACGAAAGGTTAAGATTATGACTGTCTCTTCCTGTCTAAAATATGAACCGGAGAGGATCCATTTTCTTTTGGAATATACTCGTAATATATTTTAGGTCTATATTGCTTAAACAGTCTTTTTATTTTGGAATGTCTTAAAGTAATTTATTTGTTAAAAATCAAAGTGAAAAAATTATAAACTACGACTCGTAGTGATTAAAAGAAATTTGATAAGCTGGATGTGAAGTATTATTGAAAATTTTACAAAAAAATTTAACTTTAAAACGCGGAGTTATCCGCATAAAGAAAGCAATATGAGACGGAATGAGTGTTTTGTTTCTAAATAACTCAAAAAGATTTTGAAAGAAACATATTTACTATATATGAAGGAATAACTTGAATTTCTGGAAAAATCATTTCAGTTTTTTTAACATGAGAATTATTTCCTAAAAAAATAAACAAAAGCATGCAAATGATGGGGAAAAAATGATATTTCAAATGTGTACTGCGAAATTAATTGTTAAAATTGTTACAAAACAGATGTAAATATTGGTTGTCGTTTTTGTGTGTGTGTGTGTGTGTGTGAAACAGTATGAGTAATTAGGTTATTAAATATTGATTTCTATGGTTAATAAGGTTTGAATAATTTTCGTAACCGCCCTTTTTCCTTCCAGCCATTATCATTGTATATTCTCCGTTTTTCATCTTTTGCTTTGTCTTTAAATTAATGGCATCCTTCTCAGTACTAGATCAGTCCGGCTATGCGTACTGACATATGCGTACACAATATACACGAATAGATTATAATTGTTCATCCCAACAAATAAACGGTCCGGATTTCAAAGACTCTATTACCGGCTATGCGTTAACTCTTACCGGTAATAGAGTTTTTGAAATCCGGACCGGCGAAATTATTTTTGGACGGTCAAAATGCACCGTCCGTGCACTATACGTACATGAACGTGGGTACGCACAGCTTTTTTGAATTAGGATTATTAACCCAGCTTGACATGCATTAAATTGTGCATTTTCCCTTGAAAAATTAACTTTAGTGTATCGAGTTCGTAAAAAAAAAGAATCAGTTGAATAGAACATAAATGTGAATGCAAAACATATGCATTGATAGAACATAAATTTGTAACATCGTAACATCGATGTTGAATTCACAACATTTGCCTCAATTTAGAATTCGTAAAATATATACAGTATTAAATATAAAATGTTTGTATTGATGTTATAAATTTTTATTCACGTGCAATATATGGATCATAAATATACATATTATGAAGTAATAAACAATTACTATGGGAAGCCAACCATAGCCGAGGCCGTTAATCTTACAGGTTAGTGAGAGTGGGATCAGCCGACCCCACGGGAGAAAAAATAATAGCACTATTATATTAAAAAAAATTAAAATTTATAAATTAACCTTCTAAATTTGATGGTGACATCCCTGGATGACTCCCATAAGTACATAAAGTTGCTTCTTTGTATGGCTTGTTTGAATCCTAATCACTCGTTTTGTTCTTTTAATAAGGAGAAGTTGATATGTCTTGTTAGGTTGAACTTTAAATGTGATTTTCGTTGAAATAAGAATTTTAGCTGCCATTGATGTGCTATTTTTTTATTTAATAATGGTTGATAAAAGTATTTGATGTTTATGAATGATCCCACGCTTCCGAACTCGTCGCCACTGGCCATGCTCCCTTAAAAAGACCATTAATTTAAAATGAATTTCAAGAAGTGCCTATCATGCACGCACCATATACCGGTGTATATTATAGCAATTCCATGCCCTAAAAGAACAGACAAGTTTCATGAAATATCCTTGCAAATCTGAAACCCAAAATAATATGAAGATTTAGCAATAGGAAAAAGAGATTCCCAGCAAAGAATTTTTTTCTTTTTTTTTAGGTTGAACAAATGGCAATGGACCCATGTGGAAGAAGAATCTGTAAGCAAACATTGCATCCACAAAGCATAAATCCATAGAAATAATAACAAAATAAATAAAATGAGTCGTATCAATGAAAGCAAGTGGTCGCTAGCTCATGCGGTAGAGCTATTGGATGCCCCAGACTGCATTCCGGGATCGAGTCCCTTCCCCATGTAATAAATTAGAAATAACGAATGACAAACAAAAATTAAAGATACATCTTGATACACAACAATTAAAAAATTTGACAAGAATGAGAATCCTGCTTCAGCATAAAGTACAAATAAGCAGGTTTAAAAAAAATAAAAAATACAAAATGTAGCCACTGAACATTATTACCACCAACTGGTCTATGAACAATATGAACAGTGCAGTATCCCCTAAACCATGCACAATATATAGTACATCTGACTTCAGTACTTCACTATACTTCAAATCTCCAATCTTGACAAAAGAAGCATATATTCTCGCTCGTTTTCAAGCAAAAAGAACGGCTTTTTCTGGGCACGGTGTTCCGAGGTTGAGTTTGGTCGAGGATTCTCGTGCCAAGATTTATAAAGGGAAAAAAAAAAAAGGACGAGAAGAAAGTATTCCACAAATCCAAGATGCAAACACAGCCTAAATGAGGCCCACGTATGTATTGTGGGTGTGGACGCCATAGGGGTGAATACCGGCACTGTATGCGTGACCGAAAGGATTTGCATGGTGTTGCTGTTGTGGGCCCATCGTCATCATCATCATCATCTGCTGCTGCTGTTGCTGGAACATGAGAGCTTGGTGCTGGTTGGCCATGGCTGCCATTTGCACGGAAGGAGGGGCTGCCATGGTGTTGGAGGCAAAGAATGGGTCATGTACTGTTTGTGGCATCATGGGACCAGTAATTGGGACTGGCTCCCAGGGGTTATAGCTCACATTCTCATTGCTTCTCCTTATTGCGTCATCGTATAGGCTGTCCAGGGTAAACTTGTCCAGTCCTCCCCCCTTTTTCCATGCACAAGCAAACACAAGTAGAATTAATTAGAGCCTCTTTTTTTTTTTTACTGTAAATTAGCTTTAGCTAACTATTCTCGATTTTCAGTAAGTTTTAAGCACCTTGTTTTGTGGTAACAGTAAACAAGTTTTTGTTTGTCAAAAATAAGAAAAAAAAATGTGGTGCAACGGAATTGGGGTAGTTTGAAGGATTGTCAAGAGGGGAAGGGAGTCACTGCAGCAGTTGGTGAGTTGCCAGAGGGGCACCTGAGGTGGGGTTGATGAGACGTGGTGGGGAGGGAGGAGACAATAAAAACTTGGTTTAGAGGTTAAATCAGCTTGTTTTGATTAGGAAACTTGAAAACTGTTACCAGTTTTTGGAAACGAGTACAATCGCCCATCATATTCGGATATACTGTTTTCACTTGTCAACTTTTCTGGAAACAAAAAACAAGAAACAGAAACTTCTCCAAATATATATTTTCTGTAGTAAAAACATGGAAGGTTCCATTTGTATTCTTGTGGGCCTGAGATCATTTTAGTTTATTAACCATATGTGGAAAAGGATGTTACAGAGACGACCATAACAGAATTGCCTTTGATCCGAGAATTTTATGTTCAATCGAGAACTTAGTTTTTGTTTATTTAAAACAATTCAGGAAATTTAGCAGATAAAGATAAGAAAAATTACCAGTTTGCTATCAGCTGTGGCACTCTCATTTGAGCTAGGAGCAGTAACGAGGGCCAATTCCCAGCCTGTAGTTCTGTTTGCCAGATTTGGGCCAGCTGGAGCCGACTGATCGGCTGCAATTTGAAACACCATATTCCAAAAATCAGAGACCTTTACATTAGAGAGAGTGATTTTTGCTCGTAAATAAACGAACCAAAATCTTGAGAATATATTAGTTTCCACCTGGTTTATGTATAGTTCAGAGTTTCAAACCAGAACAAGTAAAATTGAATCTCAAAATCTCGAGTAATGTTAGAATGCTTTCCATCATGTGATTCCAACAGAAAACTTACAAACAGGCACAATAGCCAAGGCCAGAGCATTCTTTTCATATAATTCCGAAGCAGCTGGAACATAATCATTCAAGCCCTAGGAGAAAAGAAGGCAGATTCTTAGATACTACTGCCCATGGATTCAGGTATGAAAGATGAGAAAATCCAAAGGTTCAGAAGAGGTGAATAGATACAAGAATTTTTAAAATGAGAGAGAAAGAGAGACTAAAATTACCAGCAGATCAGGTGGTTCAGCAACTGGAGCTTCCACCTTAGCTGGTTCTGGCTCTGGCTCTGGTTCAGCCGGGGATGGTGAATGTGCCACCTCCTGCACCTCTGGAGATTTCTTGTACTCCAGGGCTAAGACTATCTTAGGGGAAGCATTTTTCTCACCCTGCTTTTTGAGAATGAGTGATTAAGAGGAAACTAGGGCCAGAATATAAAAAAATATTTGTTTCCAAATATGACATAACAAAAACTTCAACTTAAAGTTTCAGAAATCATAGCCATTGCATAAATCGGCTACATACTTCGCATATAAGAACCAACATGGCTTCACTTGTGGTTCATAAAGCTAAAGTGATGTATTTGAATGAATTGATTAACTAGTGCAACTACCTACATGGTGATGGCACGGAATGGAAATGATAAATGGTGTCAATTGATGTGTTGCAAATGCTCAAACCCGTATGCACATAGTTGTCCAATCTACACAATGTCAAACAAATGACTCGTTTTCATAAGGGAAGAGAAAACAAGAGAAAGGGGAGGAGAGTCTTGACTCCACGAGATGCCAAGTTTTTAACGGCGTATGCAGTGTATGCTTAATGGACGACTAAGGAGGTTACAATGCCTCAGATACTTGATCATCTGGGACCACATGAACATTCGGATACAACAAAGCTTGTGTGATTGCATCCTAAGCCAAAAGTTGAAAAAGGCAGATACTTTGTGTTCTTCTATTTACCTTTTGATAATAGCTGAAGATATGGCTACATAATGCTCCTACCAACATAATAAGTACACCGAAGAGGATTCCCATACCTGATCCTTGCAAAATGTTGAACCTCGTGGAGCTTCTCTCACATACTCCTCCATTGTTTGAATAAATGATGGCGGTGCCTTCATTATCAATTAGTCAACCGCAAATTATAAGATGTGGAAGGACTAAAAAGGCAAAAACCACCGGACTTGAATTTCCAGAAAGCATCATAAGAGAAATCACAAACCAGCTCAATCTTAATGAATCTCTCTCCGCGCCCAATGTCAAGGCTTTTACATAGTTCATAAAACTCTGATAGCCTCTCAGCCTGAAGACATGGACAGAGTTTGAACACACACGTCAACAAAGACACAACGCCTTACGTGTTAATCTGTATATGGTTTATTTACTTGTTATAAGCATAGAGAGTTGTTAGATATACCTGTTTCCCTGCCCTCATATACATATCCAAAGCCTTGAGAGCATCATGGCGTTGCATCTCAAAGAACTGTCAGAGGACACATCATTTATATCAATGACCTACTTCTAAAAAACCTAGTCATCTAGAAAGCAAAATGTGATATTGTGATTAAAAAAAGGATGCCAACACCACAGCTTACCTTGTCAACCAAATTAATAGTAGCATCACTAATAGCATTACAGATTTTGATGCTTTCAGAAGCAACCTGTAGAAAATAATATTTTCAGGTCCAGAAGAAGTGATTGACAATATTTTTTATTTTTTGTTATTGAACACCACTCACCATAGAAAGTGCCAGTCGAATTACAAAGTTATGAACAGCGGCTCCTTGTGGCTGCATGAAAATTTCATTAGAGGGCCCATCATTTGCATATTGAAAGCTAGTTGTATGATTCAATTTAGATCGGTTGATTGAACCTAAAAAGTAACCTGGCAGCCAAGAACACGAAATAAAAGCTGCTGCAAAGCTGGTAAATGCTCAAGCAATTCTGGAGTGTCCAAATCTTTACTTCTCTGCACCACAATTTCATAATTATCTACTAGTCAATGTCTCATCTCCGAACTTTAACAGCATGGTCAATTTGCATTTCACATGGTTATATTGCAAGGGAAATAATAAGAGCATTACTGAATCAGCTAAGAAAAAACATTAAGCAGTAACACTAATTCTAAAGACAGATTTCCATTGCTACAGGTTTTGCATATGTGAAGTTGTCAGGGTGCTTGATGAACATCTTATGACTGTGGGCCAAGTGAACTATTAACTCAACTAGACTGCAAAATGTACTGCGCCACTGTTGTCGATCAAAAAATGCTAGAATCAAAAGAAACTATGAACCCACAGAAATTTTATAATTTCAATACAAAAAACTGCTAGCATTCATGCCATAATTTTCTGGCTGCAATACGAACTCAACCCCTTAAAACAGATTTTCGTCTTAATGAAAATGCGAAGGTGACATAGCTCAGTAAAAATAGTAATGACAGATTCACAGCATGTGTTGCCAAAGAAAATTTAAATACATTAAGGCATAGAGAAGAAGGGAATAGAAAAGCTTTCTTACAGAGCGGTCGATCTCGACATCGTACTTCAGCACACGAAAACATTCCAGCCTCTCCTCTAAAAATAAAGCATAAGTGCGGACCCAAGCAGAGTAATCCCATGCTGAACCGCACACAACAATTAATCAAGAAACAAGTTTCTTTCTGTGAGTTTGAATGTAGATACTAATAACCGCCTGACTGGAAGAAGGGGAAAAAAACTAAATAAAGAATAAAGGGAGCATACCATTTGGACCGGAATCATCTTTGAAATGGGCCAAATTGAGCATATGGCTTCTTCTTCTTCCATAATGGATTAGCTCTTCTTGAAAAGTGGGGTCCACTTCCCTCAAAGCACGGTGAATAACAACTAAGGTTTTCAATGCAACCTAAACATAGAGAAGTCGTCAGTTACAGATGACAATCAGTAAACATCTTGCAAATCACGGAACTAATAGTTTTTTTTCAAAGCAAATAACAGCCATCACAAATACGAACTATTGTTTTTCAAACATCTGCCAATGCCATCACAGAAACGTAAATCTTGAGCAACCAATTACACAGTAAATGACGTAAAATGAAATGGAAGCTGAGTGTAGACCTTTATGATGAACATACAAACCTACAATATGAGACTTTTCTTATTGAATGAAGAAAGCACATTCTTACTAAATGACGAAGATGTTTGACTTCACATAGGGCCTCCGAAGAGAATATCAATTAGCCATAATGAGGACAACAGAAGACCCTCAATTGCCAATGAAATTTAATAGCTCTAAAAGGATGGACGAGCTTGGCACGTTAAAATAAAAAGATTCAGTGCAAGGAGAAAACATACGAGAATTGATTCTAATTAGCAGAACATCTAATAAATTCAAAGGCTGACAAAATGGGCGGAAAAACAAAAATAATCAGGATTTTCAGCATTTTACAATTAAGATTGCATGATCCACAAAGAACTTTTTTAAGTGAACCAATTCATAGTGGCCTTGGTTTAATTGGTTCACTTTATACCAGTTGACAAGGGACCACCTTGGACAGCTTTCATGAAAGAACTCAATAACGTAAATCTGTTAAACCTTTGACATCCATTCTTAGGAGCAGGGAGAGAGAGTTAACATAGTACAGCATTTCTTTCAATGGAAACTAAGGACATCTTTTTCTCATCAGTAAGAAGGCTCAGTCCCAGAGTTTAACCTCAGGATTATTGCTTCCCTAGTGGATATAATTTGATCGAACACATACCGCCCAGTTGCGTGTCTTTGACAATCGTCTTGCCAAAGCATGAATGCAATAGGCAACATCAGCTCGAGGCCTTGTAGCTGAAATAGCAGCAAAAATAGCTGCAAGGGGAAAAGTAAAATGCATCCATCAGTACCCGTTTTGTCTTTTACATGTATATTAAAGAAGTTGCACCAAATGGAACATTGGTGAACAACTAAGAAGCTTGGCTATCAAAAGAACAACCTATCTACATCTCGAGAGAATACACACCTTTTATGTGCTTTTCTTTCGCTGGGCGCTCAACATGATTTGTGGCCCTAACAATTGCAATATCCAGCTCCTAGAATACCGAAAGCCATTCAATAGAAGATCAAAAACCATAATTCCAAGAACCATCATGGGAATCCCGAAAATTCATACCTTGTAATCACTATTTACTTTTGCCAAATTGACAGTGGTGCTATCCTTAATAGCTCCAAGGGCCTTCCTCAACCTCTTTTGCGTACCTCCCCCCGACATTCTCTCTCAATTACAAATCCTTCACGCTTCTACTGCATAATAGTGCGGATAGGATTAACTAAATCTCATCTCACGAACAAATAAACTCATCTTTAACACAACAAAGAATTTCTCCAACCAAACATAAGTAGAATTGTAACTCAAGTTATTTAATTTGGATATTTATGCCAAACATTGGAGTTCTAAAGTTATATCATGGAATTGCAAAAAGAGTCACTGATTTTGAATCAAAGTCAACTGCATAAACAATCTAAAATTCTGATCCAAAAAGAGTTGTTGAATGACATTCTTCTATCATTTCGTAAACAATTGAAGGTTTAGTGATCACATACGAAATTTCAATAGAAGGACTGAGAAGAAGCCTAAATTCCGACCTAAGACTCGGAAGTGTCACTGCAGGGGTTCGGGTGCAGGTATCAATTATTTAATCTCTATTTTAACAAACAGAAAGACTTACCTTTAAGACTATAACACATTCAAACATATTGCAGTTTCATGTAAACTATAGAACATTTGTGATAATAAGCTTAAAATTATTTACCCAAAAATTATTAAAATTTACCCAAAAAAAAATAAGCTTAAAATTGCCATCCATATTCAATAACTACAGATAATATATCAAAATGCTTTCCTTTTAACCAGTAAGACCAAATGAAAATTCTCGTAAGCTAAAAATAGAGTCTAAATTTTGAATCTAAATACAAATTAACATATATATTGCAGAACAATTTCAACTAAAATCAGAATTTGGCGGTTAAATTATGATAACCAACAATATCGTCCCCGATACAGTAAACTATTGAAAGATACCACATGAGAAACTATATGACACCAAAAATATTCTTAGCTAATAAAGGATGAAGTTACCAAAAAGAACAAAAACTAATATCAATTGCACGGAATTCTCAAACGCAAAACCAACAGAAATAGCAGTACTTGACAGGTCATTCTACGAACACATTTTACGAGACAGGTCATTCTCCTCCCATACATCAACTAAAAAAAGCCTTAAAAGTCAAAAGGTCATGCTTAGTGGAACGGGGTTAGCTGAATTAAAAGTTGATAATGTTAATCGCAACAATCAGAAAATCAGTTTTTCGAAGCACCACATACCCAGCTTCACTAAAATTTAGACCTTTTTTAGCTTCTAGGAATCATTAGAATCCTAAATCACTTGATAAGATGTTTAACTAACACTCATGATAACTCTTTCAAAATTCAAATCTCAAAATCCCCTCATATGAGCCTGTTTCACAAAACTTACTTATTCTCAAAACTAACTCATTGCGTTTTACGAGAGCTCATTAGCTCATAATACATCAACCCAAAAAACTGTGTTTGCCAATTCCTGACTTCACCTATATCAACATTAGGCTATAATTTCCTTGGCTCAAACTTGAACAAAACCCCAATTAGCTCATGATAAAAGATCAAACAGAGAACACAATGAATGCCAAATGCACACATTAAAAACGTCGATAAATAACTCACCTGAACCGAAAATCGCAGAGAGAGAGAGAGACGGAGAGAGGAGAGAAACAGAGAGGAGAGACTGCATAATAATGGAGAGGCGAAGAAAGTCGCACCCAAATATGAATTCGATTCGGTTG
>JAXBDA010000276.1:29610-47140 GCA_036023075.1 Gaultheria prostrata | reverse complement strand
TTTCACATCGATGAGAAGTTTTTCAGTGCCGAGCCGCGCTGCACATTCGGTCGTCTATTTCGGTTTTGTACGGTCTGAATTTAGAAAGAGAGAAAAGGGAAGAGAGAGAGTTTTGATCTAGGCCGTCCAATACATTTTTGTATTGTCTGGATGTAGTATTCGGATACCACATAGACTCGGTCACGCGGTACCCATTCAGTGCCCAAAAATAACCAGTGTGGTTGGTGTTAAAGTCTTAAAGATATGTGGTTTTGGTTGCAGTGGAGTTTATTCTGATAAGCACTCAATCATTGAGACAACGGAACGAGGAGAGAGGATTTTTTTAACTCCAGGAAACAAGGAATTGGAAACAACTGGAACACAGTAGACACTGGTTTTTGGTGTTGTTTATACGGTAAATATATGGGTACTGACCAAACGGGGACAGTCCACGTACCCTGTGTGGGTCCTAAACGGCCAATTCGAGCCGTTCATCGTGCTCAGAATCAAAATCCGAGTGGGTCCAAGCGGGAATCGAAGCCATCGGACAGCTTTAAGTGCTAGATCCAAAACAAAAGACTCGGATTTTGATTCTGAGCACGATGAAGGGCTCAGATTAGCCATTTGAGACCCACACGGGGGTCGCCGACGCTATCGGTATGTGGTCGGTCCCCTTTGGTCGGTACATATAGCTTTGTTCTTGTTTATAGGCAACCTTGATGTAATGGACTTGCCCTTGATGTTTGCAATTATTACCAAAACAGCTCACAATGGATTATTTTGATCTAAATCGTTTGTCTTGTAAGGCCAGTTGGATAATACATCCATGTAAAAGATCAGGTTGGATTCGAACATTGATAGGTATATAAAATCTTGAATTTTATTTTTTGAAATTGACGGTCATGGACAATTTAACTTTAAAATTCATGACCGTCCATTTTACAAAACAAAATTCAAATTTTAATAAGTATATCCCTTGATATCTGATCAAACTGATTTTTTGCATTAATGTACCACCTGGTGAGCCCTACAAAATAAACGGTTCGGATCAACAATTAATACGTAATAGAACTCACAAAGGCGGTGGTAGAAAATGGCAGTTTTCCACTGTTGACGTAAGGAATGTTAAAGAGAGATTTGTCTTACCATTAATTTTACTACTCCCTCCGTCCCAATTTCTTGGGCCTCTTTCCTTTTTTGACAAACTAAAAAAATTCTCGATATCTTTTAATTTACAATACTTCTTATATTCAATATGGATCTTATTTGATAGATCTCAATTAATTTTGTTAAACAAAGATTTTGAAAATCATAAAAAACATTATAGATTATGAGATATAGATAATTTTTTGAGACATCCATAAAGGTAAATACGCCCAATAAATTGGGATGGAGGGAGTATTTTAGATTTGTCAAGTGCGGGTGTACTAGCCTAAAGTTATGAATTCAAAAAGAAAAAAATCGTCTCAATCGTTCTTTGTCAATGGTTGAAATATTGATGTTGACCCAATAATAAACAGATATTTTTATATGTTTTTGTTGCGACATATGCTTATCTTAGATCCATGGCATTTTAGTTGACCAGAGCTCACACCCTGTCAGCAATGATCATTAAGTGTTACCATTTTTTAGAGCATTATAAAAAATCCAAATGGAGTACTGATTGCAATCTCTCATGTAATTTATCATATGACGTGATCTTATTTGATTACACTAATTGTTCTTTTTCTAAGTCTTAATTAGCAAAATCATAGGCATAAATCAGTTCGTTCAAATTTTTTTTTTCAAAATATTAATCGCAAGAAAATAAACTATCACATGAAGATTATAATTCCATTTGACATCACATGAGAGGGTCTTGATTACCAAAAATACGAATATGACCTGAACATAATGGACCTAAAATGAATTTATGAAAGGGTACCCAAAGATGGGTTGAAAATGGTAGGAACGACAACGAGGCCAGTCTGAGACCAGGGCCGGCCTAACCCCAAAGTCCAAGAGGCCTAGGCCTTGGGTATCCAAAAAACCCAAATAAATAAGGCACCCCCATAATTTTTACTGTTAGGCATGAGTAGGGGTCTTTATAACTTAATAGGAAAAACAAAATAAGTCTAATTAAATGGGTTATCCATGTTATCGATTGAAAATGACTTGGCGGAAAAGGTGGATTATATAAGTCTAATTGATACTTTTGCTTCTAGAAATGCAGCACGAGTAATATCCAAGTGATACACATGCGTTCTTAAGATGATATGTATTTGGAGACTTTGTATTTTGTATTCTTACATTACGATTAGTTGAACGTTATATTGTTTTGGCTTTCTCGTATTGTGATTGTTGCTATAAAAATTGTTTAAGTGTTTACTCTTAAGGGCGCAATTTTTAGACCAGGCCTTGGGCACTAAAAACCCTTGGGCCCGCCCTGTCTGAGACACATTTCATTTTTCCTCGCCCCCAGATCCAGATAACTCTTACTCCCTCCGTCTCGAATAAGAGTCCAATATTTCACTTTGGGTAATTTTTTAATAAGTGTCTATTTTGAAAAGTTAATGGATAAAAATTGATGCAATTTTCATTTTGCCCTTTCAAAAGTTAATGGGTAAAGTAATAGAGCATCGTGTCTCATGCACGCGCTTAAGATATGGTACAACATGTACTAGAGAAACAAGCAAGACACGGGACAAGTTCATTCAAGTTCAACTGTTCAAGACAGAGCAATATAATTTCTTTCTTCTTTTTCTTTCTTCTTTTTCATTTACATCTAATGTATCTATGTTTTCTTTTCTCCAACATGTAACTTATCTAAGTTGCCAATCTAAAATTAAGCCGCCTCAGCCACACAGAGTGAAGCACCATGTGAATTACGTCAAATGGCTTTGCTGGCCGATTCATCGTAAAATGCCTTTGCAATCTCCTCACTCTCTTCTGCATCCTCAAGTACCTCCAGTTCGGAATCGCTTCCAAAATCGCCTTAACTTCCGCTATCCTATCCATAGGAATACTCACCGAAAATTTAGTCCAATCGAAGACATCGCCCATGGGCAAAACATAATTATCTGAAATAATTACCGGGACACACCCCGCGAAAATCGCCTCCACAACCCTAGCACTCGCGACTTCGTACCCGCTAGGGCACAAACAAAACTTGCTTTGACCCATTAGTTTGGTGTAATTTTGTCCCTCGGGAAGGTACTCGTGCACAATTACATTATTATCCTTCCCTTTCCAATGGTGGAGCAATGTTTCTCTGATGTTGCCGTGGGCCCCGCCAGCAAAGAATGCAAGGATCGGACGGTCGTGGGCGGGTTGGCAGTAATTCGGAGCGGCAAGCCTATCAGCTGGTCCATAGACCTCCGGCATTGATACGTCTCTCTCCGGTTGGAAGCTTTCGGAGGAGTTGGCATTGCAGAGGACCCGAATGAAATTCTTGTAGAAACTAGGGTTGGCACTTGAAATATCTGGTGCCTAGGGTTTTCCAACAAATAAAGTAAAAGAGAGATGTTATTGCATTGACAACCTTAATAAAATGATTGTTCCAAGTAACAAGTTTTTGTAAATTTATTCATCTAGTTTTGGCTTTGTGGAGAATCCATGACCAGATAATAATGTTTAACTCATTTTGTAATTAATCTATTTTGGTCCTCCTTATGTTTCGAAGGACAACACTAAATTCATAACAGAGTCAATATAGTTAAACCAAGAACTTTAGCTCAAGGGTGGTCTCAGGTTCAAGTCGATGAAACGACATTGATATATCTATCGTAATAATCTGACTCTACAAACATACTAACATCTTATCATCTGGCAAAAAAAAAAAAAAAACTCCCTCCGTCCTCAATTGTTGGTCATGACGTAGTTTGATGCAATTTTTAATTAAATTGTTCATATATATCTTTCAATCTATAACATATTTTATGTGCAATATGGATCTTATTTGATATATCTCAATTAGTTCTATTATATCAAGTTTTTAAAATCTTTAAAAATATTATAGATTGAAAGATGTAAACAGTTCAAAATTACATCGAAATCTAAACATACAAATAATTTGGGACAGAGGAAGTAATTGTTTATTTTGAACGGAAAGACCAAGTTTGTTATGCTTGCTTATTTAGTGTCTCTAATCTAAATCAAACAAAGTTCGAATCCAGGGGTGCTGCCTAGCGTGCTGTGGATCCTCATGCGCGGCCGCGCCGGCATCGTTCCGACGATCGGAGACGTCTACCGAGTATAGCTCGTCGAGTATGTACTATAAGTGTATTCAAGTTATATGTGTTCCGGTGAGGCACTTAATGATATCCGATCGAGTTGATTTTAGGTACACTTGTAGTACTCGACGAGCTCTATACGATGGAAGTCTCTGATCATCGGAACGAAGCTAGCGCCATGGCTCGGCCGGGCACGGGGCTGCACAACACCCCTGATTCCGGTTCAGAGACCAGATAAACAAATAAGCTAATAAATTACGATAACCAAACTGGTCCCAACTATGAGATACATAAGAGGTAGTCAGGTAGAGATCAACTTAACATACCCAATCGTGACAGGAAACCATGAAATGATCAGCCCCATTGCTCCTATTCCAGTACGGGTACTTATCCGCTACGATGCCGATATAATCTCTTACAAAGTTCTGCAGCTGATCACGTGAATATGTGGTGATAGGCGCGTAAATGTACTCAATGATGTTGGCCACACTTACAGGGATGAAGAATGCATGAGCTTCATCAGGGTTAGAGGCTATGAAAGGGTTCATTTCACTATTTTCCTCCATTTCTGCAATGAACTGGCCTTCTATGGCGTATATGTCTTTCAGTGGACCCGCATGTACCATAGGCTGATCCCCTTCTTTGTATACCCATACCTTGAATCTCTTTACCATCTCTATATGGCTCCTACAAATTTATACGAAAAAGGTGACAAAACAATGTGAGTAATTTAACTCATTTTATACTAAAGATAGACAAAAATAAGTTCAGCCAAAAAAATAAAAGACGAAAATAATTGGGTGAAATAGTTCAAATCTCGCTAATTACAAATAATTCTGTTGACTTCGGCCAAGCAAAAAAAAAGAAAGAAAGAGCAATTAGTAATTTTTCAAATAAAAACAATGGATGGTCGGGCGTTGGATTTGTACTGTGTGAAACAAAGGTAAGGCACGTCTGGGCTAATCCAAACCTCGGTGTGCCGTTAAATACGTATCGTGAACCAGCCGATAGGCCATCGATATGCATGATCAACCTTTGCGGTTATCTACCAGCCAATTTTTAATACGTTCCTAGCTACAACGTGAATATGCATGAATTTTTTTTTTAATGAAAAAGAATTTAGTAAAATGAAATATCATACTTACTGATGGAAGGCATATGAATTCCTGTAAATGGATCCTCTGGGGATGAATCTCTCTTTCTTATCAGAAATATATTTCCTCGTACGGATTGCTTCCCGAATCGCGGCTCGTGCTCTAGCTAAATCATCTTCAACTCTTTCCAGTCCAATTTTCTTCTGTAAATCCAATGTGAAAACAAAATGAATCATTTATAAAAGAAAAAAACAAAGGAAAAAAAAAAACCCACTTTTTCCAAAAAGCAACATATGTACTTTGATAATGGTAGTTCTATCTTCTTCTCTAGATCTGAATATTGAGGTTGAGAGAGGCCATTTTAGGTGGTCGTGGTTGGTTCTTGTGAGATTTATGAAATGGTTTTGGTGTAAATTAGGAGAGAAGACAAGAAGGAGAACAAGAGCTGGAAATAGCAAGATTGATGTGGTGCAACTGCAAGCTGCCATGGCTATCTTAGCTTCTTAATTTGGAGAAAGAAAATGGAGAAAAATTAGACAGAGAATGATCGATACACATATTCAGAAAGAGAATGAGATATACATATATATGAATGAAGAAATCAATGAATGTACGTATGCAGGGAAATGATTTTAAAAATTTCCTTTCTTTTCATCTATTGACACTCCTTTTTTTTTTTATTCATCGCGAAAGTACCAAATTGTCATTCATTTGGAAAAAGTGATTGAAGAGGTAAGGGTAGTTAAGTAATTTCACATGAATAAAAGATAAAGAATGGAATGTCAATGGATATAAAGAGAGTGCTAAAATCATTTCCCATGTAGGGATGTATGTGTGTATCAAGGGCTGCAAACGAACCGAGCTGCTCGTGGCTCGGCTCGTTAAGTAATCGAGCCGAGCTCGAGCTCGTTTAGTTAACGAGCTCGCTAAGGCTCGACTCGGCTCGCAAAAGCTCGGCTCGATTGTATAGGCTCGGCTCATTTAAGGAGACTCGTTAAGTAAATTACCCTGGCTCGGCTCGTTAAGGGCTCGGCTCGTTAATGACCGAGCCGAGCTCGAGCTCAATTTTTCGGCTCGTTTACTTACCGAGCCGAGCTCAAACACTATAAAGCTCGGCTCGGCTTGACTCGTTTGCACCCCTAGTGTATGTACATGTAGGTATGTATACGTATATATATGCACACAGGAAGTGTACATAGAAAGTGGAAAGTACACATTAATGAGTGGAGTTAAAGGACAGGTATGACCAAA
The DNA here is from genome assembly GCA_036023075.1 of Gaultheria prostrata. Lineage (NCBI taxonomy): Eukaryota > Viridiplantae > Streptophyta > Magnoliopsida > Ericales > Ericaceae > Gaultheria > Gaultheria prostrata. Next base: position 40,605 of record JAXBDA010000276.1, on the reverse strand, counting down.
GGTTTTAATGGGTTTCATATGTGACGAAAAAATGATCAGGGACGGTATATCTCAATCGTTCGTGCATGAAATGGGAACGAATTGTTTAAAGTTCGGACCGTTCATGTAGGTATGGGTTTTATTTGCTCGAATAGTTTATTTAAAATTCGGACCATTAATTTCATGCACGAACGATTGAGATGGACTGCGTATAAATTCGTACGCGACTTGTCCGTACCCATCGCAGGACTGCATATGTGAACTCTGCTTAAATTGATGTCAAGGGTAGATTATACCAACATACTATTAGTGTAGAAATTTGACCAAAGAAAAGAAATACAGTGAGAATTTGAATTTTAGCAATTACCATTAGGTTTCGCAAATTTGAAAATTTTCACATATATAATCTCTTTTATATATTTATGGTAAGATTGTGATCAGACATAATGACAATATATGCTATCTGTTGAGATTGTATAAGTCTCACACTAGTTGGGTATAAAACCAGTGCACTTTATATAATCAATGACTTCTAATTTAGCCGTTATCTCCTGGTTCTCCCACAAGCGAGATCAGAATTGGAGTTTCGGCAGAGGCATTTGGGGTTTAAGACTATGGATAGCTTCTATAAACCCCCTTTGGACTAACTCGTTAACTTTCCCCGCTAACCCCATTGATATATATCGAATGGTAAAAACTAATAATAATAACCTCTAGACCAAATAATTTAAACTTTTGAATTCAATGCAGAACCTGACTTGACTCATACGTACCCTTCCTCTTTCAAAGCAAAGAATCTCGCCATATCCAATGCTCAACCTTAAACTATAGCAAGCCATATTAAAAAGTTGGACATGCATGTGATTGAATTTTTTTAACAGAAGAGGTATCCCTTCTACCAAATGGGATGAGACTGATCCATCCAAGGTCGGACGCAGAGAACCAATATCTACGGACAACAGTTAGAAGAGGGGACCACTGGATCGACGTGCCCACGAGACTGTTCACATGGATTTTCACCTTCTAATTGGTTGGCCTACCTCGAGAATCAAACTCGCACCTTCAAAAGTGTATTTAAATATGTCAAAATGAATAAGAATGTGGGAAAATCTATTAAAAAGTGAAAAAAATACACCGGAATGTGTTTTTTTTTTTGTCTTCTTCTTGCGTTATTGTGACCTTTTTTGAAACTTTTGGTCATATCTTTTTTTTTTCTGCTCTTTATATTTCTTTTATCAAGATGAATAAATGATCCAAGAGGAAAGACTGAAAAAACAAAAAACATGACATTTATTATATGTTAAACTGTCTCAAATTAAAACTTGGAAAAAAAGATTCGTCTTTCGATACAAGATGTCTAATTAACTCTCCCTAAATTAAGCAGTATGAAAAAAAAAATCATTGCCCTTCAAATAATTAAGATTTAAGACAATTGGAGGTCCTCAATGTGGATTTCCAGGAGAAATCTAAGGCACTAAATCATGAAAAAATATTCTAACCATCAAAGGTGTCAATGTTCACCAATAAAGATCTTGACCTTGTTCTTTTCTTTCGTTCTAGCCCTGAATTCTAGGGGTCAATTTTGTTTGCAAAAACTTCAACGCTTTATCAGACATCATTGCCCAATATAAGGCTCCTGAATTAATGTATAATTATGTAGCGTAAATAATGGATCCGAAACAATTGGTACTATGTGTACCGGGATCTTGTAGTGCGCTCCTTCACTTAACAATTTGAAATTGATATGGACCATTGATGGTACAGATGGACAGTTCAAATCACGCATTATACCCCTGTAGTGTAGAGGTGCACTGTCTCCGCCAGTATTGTACCAAAATAAAAATATATAATGCTTGTATATCGGTTTTTTTTTTAAGAACTTATATCTCAATTAAATTGGGATTAATGAATAAGTGCTGAATTGTTGAGGCAATTAAACGATGAAAAACACATGTATCATTAACAAATACCAAATCGACACGTATAACCAGGGCTTGCCAAGCCTACGCCCAAGGCCTGGGTCACTTCAAAAAGGGTCAATTTTTGGGGCACTACAACATATTTTAAAAATGGGGTAGACTAGGATTTTTTTTTGACCCAAATAAAAAAAAGACCCAATATAAGTTACAAAATGGCCTAAACTATTGTGGCCCAATCTTAAAAAAAAAAAACCCAATATGAGTTAAAGGGCCTAAATCTAATATATAAAAAAAAATAGAAACCTGGATCGACTTTATTCCTAAAGAGTTGCAAATTGGAATACAGACCAAGGCGTCGAAGGAAGAAGCGAAGAAGGGAATCGATGTCCATCACTGTTGTCCGTCATTAAAAATTTTAGGGCACATTTTTTAGATTAGGCCTAGGGCGGCCCTGCGTATAACTTGTTCAATATGGAAACTCGTAAAAAAATTTAAAGATTAATTTATCCGTTACAGAAAAATGAAGTGAAACAATTTTCTCATGAAGTGTTTATCATATGAGATGTCCCAGGAAAAAAGTAAAAGAATCAAACATGTAATGTTCCCCGAGAGTGTAACAGAAGTATTTAAGGTGAAGACTTTGACTTTTACAAAGTTGACTTACGTAGAAATCTAATCCCCAAGTCATTGATTACAGTGTGTTAAATGAACAGATTACATTATTGGGTCACTTAATTGAAATGCAAGTTACCTTCTGTCAAAACTTAAACGCTTGAGAGGGGCCTAAGAGAGCGCGCGCGCTCTCTCTCACAACAAGTTTGAGAATACGGTTCAAGGAGTGTTCAAAAAAATCTATAGAATTGGCGAACCGGTCTGGAGTATTTGGTATGAGAAAAATAAGCGGTCATGTTAATTTGTTCAAGTAGATCGTAATTACCCTATTAACCTGATAATTATTTGCATGTTAAGGAGATGCGAACATAATTTCCCGGTATTTTTCTACAGTATGAGGGCATGAATATATCACTCTCAACTGACACAATGTAGTCCGGTGCAGCCATTTGAGATGCATGATTGATAAAAGGCTCTAACTCCTCCGCCGATGCCAGTTTTTCCTGCAGAGTCGACCATCAGCATAAACGCAAGTGCTAACCACCAAAAACATCCAGAACTTCTAATTTTATTAGTTCAGCAATCGTCTCATAAACCTCAATTCTCAGAAACAGGAATAATAAACAGATAAATGTTCTGCCACACTGCCAATACTGGTAACATGGCACAGAATGCTAAAAGTTCAACTATTTGTCATCCTAATGATTGGGATTTCTCAGTGAATCTTATTATGTTTGGAATTTGGACAATTGATGTTCAGGGGCACTTTGCAATTTGCGTGGTTTATGGCCAATCATCTAGTCCTTGAAGTGAAAATTTTATTTGCCGAATTTAAGCCAAGATTAACTCACTGTCAACCCACACTGGTATACTAAACACAGAAAAATGACGAGGAAAACTAAAAATACATTCTGCACCAATCACTGCATAACGGAAGAATCCAAGAGAGTCCAAACATAGCCTATTTTGCTTCATAGATGATCCAAGTGAAATGTCAACACTAATGCCTTGACACTATGCAATTGATGGGTGTCGGATGTGGGGACTTGAAGCATTTAGTAGACTTCATGAAACATACCTGACAGCTCTAGTGTTCCACTTGTCCCACATCCAAGATTACAGAGCATATCTCGACCTAATAACCATAGATTGAGCTTTTCTGATGAAGCATTCTCCAGATATTCATGTAACTTAATGATAAGACTAATAGGGCCCAATTGTTTGACTCGACTAATAGTGCAGAGATATATACTGCGTAGGATAGGTAACTCCATCCGACTAATAGGGATGGGATTATAAGTACCACATCCCCAATGCTATCGTATATCTCATGATTACGAGGGTTTCTATATCCAGCCGCAATGTAGTATCTGGGGTAGGTACGTGGAGATGGTTGTCATGGTGTATGGACTACCAACAGGAACGATCAAGTACCAATAGATGCCATCATTAACATTTTGTAAGTCAGTCGATCAGTAACATTACGCATCGGTTTTCACAATGTACTTCCCTTAAACTCAGATAAGCACGAGGCCAATTCCCAATTTGAAATAATGCCATTGAAGATAGGAGATTATTTGTTACAGCATGATATTATACATTTTCGAAGTGAAAGGAAAAGAATCATCAAACAAGTGGGTGATTAAAAGGATTACCTAGTTCATTAATAAGGGATAGCGCGATTGTAGATCAGCCATATGAGAATTCCCACCATATATCTCTCCACCAGCAATATATATAGGGGTTTTTGACGGGAACCCCAGAGCAGTGAGAAATATTCCAATCTCCTTTGGAGTCAAAGGGAAATATCCTTTGGCTCTTTGTTCTGTGGAATTTATATCCTTTACCTTCCAATAAGCAGTGTTCTCCCTACAAGTTGAAAATGAAAACAACGTAAAGAAATTTAATGACAGGAAGCTTACCATTACAGGCTGTTAAGTGAAACAAGTGTTAATGCAGAAAAACAATACTGTATTGATTATTATGCAAAAAATCTAGGGACATTACCCCACCTAATTGTCTTTAGTTCATCAGCTTCCTCTGGGGATAAATCATGCTTGCAGCCACTAAAGGCAAGCATGTCCTATTCATATCATAAATTCAACGAAATGTATCCGATCCGCCAACAACTACAAAACCAACAAAGACAGGCGCTGCATTAGCCCCAACAAAGGGTACTCTTAGTTTAAAAGTCAAAACTGGCATTTGAGATGTTACTTTTCCCAATGCTTAAATGTGTGGTGACAAGCGAAGGGCTTATAACAAGCTCAGCAGCGCAGCTTCTGAATTTCTGGAGGCAGATCATTGTTTGCCAGTTGAGAATCAGACTTAGCAGCTCGAATAACCTACGGAAAGATGGGAACATTGAACCATTCATATAGTTACAGTTTAGATTTACAAATGTAAAAATGAGTTACATTCCAAAGGAACGTTCTGGACCATACCTGATAATCCACCCACATGCTAGCTAATTCCATCCTGGTAATAGTCAATGTCAGACCAACTTTGAAAGTGCTTAATTGCTCTAGTAGCATTTGCCAAATCCTTATGAAGCTTTTTAATTATATATACATCTTTGGCCAGGAACTGATAAAATAATCTTTGTAAAATACATTAGAGAAATTGCTGCAATTTAAACATATGATATCAACAATAGTTTCAAGGATGGAGAAATTTATACACAAATCCAAAGACCGAATTTTGAAACAAAAAAATGGCACCTAGTGTCCCAACAAAACGAGCGTTTATCAAGTTCTGGAATCACAAGAGTAAGCATTTATAAGGGGGGTGATAGCAGCCATGAAACATATCTGCAGGTTGAGAATTGAAAGAAACGTGTGAGACATCGTCATTGTGATAAAATGTATAAAATCACCTTCGCAGCTTTACATCTACATGGCTGTTGTTAATACTTCAAAATTATTTTAAACAACAGAAGTACAATAAGATACATCAAAAGTTTTTTTATGATAGAGAATCATGATAGACAGGAAAAGGGAAAGAACTCATATTATTAGACTCTCATAATACAATGCAATCGTAGGGCCCATGAATTTTTGAAGGCGAGATTACAGTATAAAGATGGAAAAAAAGGAAGAACAGTTTGTCACACTACTATTTTTACATCTAGGAAACTAATTCACAAAACATCATTCTAAGCCACTATACCATTCGTAAGCTAAGTTGTCCTAAATCAAACAGTCCAAAACCTGCATGGCGTACTTTGATTAGCTAATCGCGACCAGTCCCTGTAGGGAGTGAATCGCTCAACCACTAATATCTACTGTCATAAACGTATAATAGGTAAGCACGCCCAATTTGTTGCAATCCTGGCCACGAGCAAGTTGCGCACAGAAACTTAATGTAGCAATTTGAATAACAATTTAATGAAATGTTATTCAGAACATCAGAAGGGTCGACTGGGCTAAGCTGAAACAAATAGATCTCTTCATGAGAAGGGAATTACTCCATTGAGTGAATAAAAACAGGCTCCATGATTTTACAATTATACACCATCAAAAACATCTTTCATACTTCCTTCCACCCAAAAAAGCTGTAATAGATAAGTCTCTTGAATTTGCATTATGTAAACATCATTTCCACCATGTTCCTACAGTCTGGCAGCATTAGAAAGAGCATTTTGACTATAAACCTTAAATTCTCATAACAGTATATGGCTGGGGTGGTCATAATGCCTTTTCAGGTTTAACTTGCACCCCAAAAGATCTAAATTCAGATACAATGACCAGGGTGGCTTGACAGTAGGTAAAAGTAAAGGTTGGCTAAATAAAGGATTTGAGAGAGAGAGAGAGAGAGGGGAAGGATACTAACCCCTGCTCACATCTGATTCAGTCCGCCATTCATGTGGACAAGAAGGTAACCTCAAGACTCTTCAGGTACTGATGGAACAACATAATAAATGAACGACTAAGTAAACGAAGCAGTAACTAATGAATTTCATACACAAACTGAAGCAAACCAGAACTTCCTTACGTCTGTAGGTTTTACTTGGCTCAACACACGGCATTTTTAAGGTCTGGGTGTGAATAGATCAACAAATGATGTCTCTAGTCCAGTATCCCATGCCACTCCTCCAGCACATATTCATCAAAAGTCAGTTAACGAATTAAAACAGCCTTTAATATGAGAGGGAACCGAGATAAATTGGACTTTCAATGCAGTGACCAGTAGGTAGGTAGAGGTCATATCCTTCCATGTTAATTTTATCCAACTCTCTGTTTCAAAATGAAAATCAGAACTTATAGAACGATTACAGTTAATGTATGTTACGTATCCACAAAGTAGGAAGTACCTCCAGATGCCAGCTCGCCGTTCCTCCTTCAGAAGTGGAAAGAGTACACCAGATATAGAAGTCACTTTATCGGAGAAATCGAATTCTTTTCGGAACAAGTCAAGAGCCTTGGGGCTGAACCCATCAATTATTCGCTGCCTAACAGGAGGCAATAGTGCTTGAAACGAACCATTCTGAAAAAACAAGGGTAGAATCATGTTATTAAGCAAAGAGTGCTACATTCTTGAGAACACTCTGGAGCTAAAATGCTTTTAATGATTGGACTAAACTGCAACTTACTCTCCTTAAGTCATGATGTCATGCAGTCTGGTTCAAGAAAACTCGAATAACAGATAGACAAGGCCAATCCCAAGCCACTCAGGTATACTCATTGAAAATAAGCTGTGCTTTCCTAATCTATACTGGTAACTGGTGTTACCAATATTAATGGACAACAAGACTGAGAGCAAGAATCACAAGAAATTGAAATGCTAACGAGTTCTGAAGCAATTACTTTCTGCTTCATCTATTTTTATTATGACGTCCAAAATAGCAGGTATCGCACAAATGTCAGTACAACGCAGAACCCAGCGGATCATAAAGGAGATGAAAAATCAATTCAAAATCAGACAAACAAATAGCTTTCACCAAAAGCTCTTTAAAAGCCAAGTTTCCAACTCAGACAAAAGAAATAAAGGGGAAAGTGCACATAACCTGCACACACAGAGGAGTTACTGGGGTATGAACCTAAACTACTCTGATTCCATTGGAGAGTTTTTACATGCAAGCAGAAACATAAAGTCAAAATCTTTCCTGGAGTAGCTAATACGAGTCCAAAATCTTTCTCCTTCTCCCCCTTCGCACCACACAGAACAGAATAGTGACTGTATTTGCTTTCCATCTCAGCTGATAGAGAAACTAAGTGTCAAAGATTGACCCGAAACTTCACACTCCAACGGCAGTAGTCCTTGGCCATTTCAAGGATTGTAAATGCCATTGACCCGAAACTTCACACTCCAACGGCCCCCACATTCTCCGAAATACTTAAACTTGTCCACAGCATGAATTTTTGGCGGGTTTGGCACTTCTACCATCAGCTCTGAATCAACATCAAATCCCAACATAACATTCTTATCAGTTAAGGGAAAAAGAAAACGGCGGAGTGTTTTCCACGTCATGCCGCAGGTTGAACCTGCGGTATGCGATCAAAACGACTGCGTTTTAATTTCAAGAAATGCCGCAGGTAGAACCTGCGGAATGCCACCAAACGACTGCGTTTTAGTTTCAAGAGATGCCGCAGGTGGAACCTGCGGCACAACACCAAAAACGACTGCGTTTTAGTTTTAAGAACTCTTAGGTACTACAAAAGCGATTTCTACCAATATCGATCATTATTTATTTATGATGTATGAACATCTCATAAATAAAGTACCTAATAGTAATTAATCTAAATGAATTTAGATACATTGAATTATATACATTTTCATATAAAAATTCATTTGTGACTTTAAGCTTGCTTTTCTATCTATATCCGTGATATTTTAATGATCCAAAATATTCATATCGTAGAAATCAAGAAAATACAAATGAGGAAAAAAATTCGTATTAATTGAAAATGAATTAGTACTTGATCTTACTAAATTTATGTTTCTTAAAATAGGCTTGGATATACCGAATCGAAACCATAAATAACCGGTTTCAACATAATATAATCTGGCATTCCCCTTTGAACCGACGTCGTTTGCACCTTCTCCTTCATTTCTCCTTTTCAGCCGCTTCAATCTCAGCAACCCTAAACATGGCGAAATCAAGCATAGAGGTTTTGGATTTTCTTTAATCGAGGTATCAGTTTTCATTTTCTCTTCTAGAGTGCTTCTGGTAATGGGCAATTTTTTTTATTTGCATAATTATTTAGTTGGTAAATTTTTTATTGAGGATTTCTATCAATACGTTGCCTTGGATCATGGTTGTATGTGGATTTATTTGGAACTTTAGTACTGCTTAAGTTTCTGGATGTCAAGATATCATCCTTGTGGAATTGTAAATTGTTTTTTCTTCCTCTTATCTTGCTCAAGTGCAAGTTATTTTGAAGGATTATTTATTTATCTAAACTTTCCAATCAACTAATAAACTGAAATGGGAAGTAGGCTTATAACAAACTGTGACATAAAAACCATTAAGTCTCGTAATGTTCATGCAAGGAGCATCCAAGTAAGTAAGCATTTTGCTGTTTATAACAACTAGATGGCTATATTATCTTCATTCCTTGTTTGCTTCCGAAAGTGTTGTATCTAATTCTCTTACGTTTTGAACAAATGAAAGTCCTGAAGTCGTTCAGACCCCAAGATGGATCCTCAGAAAGAATCAGCAGTTCAAAAAGATGGGCCGACAGCACACATCGCAGCATAGACATTTACATTTCGTGAGCTTACTATTGCAGCAATAGTGGTCTATGCCAAGAAACCATTGCTTAGGCACATTAAGTCGTCGTACATTTACTTGCCAGTTGCTGTGGTCTTTTCTAAAAAATATATTCTCCCAATAAAAATTTGTACAAGGTTAGTAGTGATACATTTTATGAATGCTATAATTATCAGCATGAACTCCAGAAAAGCAATTTGTGTTGCCATCTGCAACGAAAAGAAGTTTGACAGATTTGTCATTTATTTCAGGAAGTTCTTGTAAGATTTGTCGGGTTTGATGCCGAGGGGGATGAGTGGGTAAATGTGAAAACAGATATAGGAGAACGCTCTCTTCCCTTGGAGGATTCAGAATGTGGAAAGGTGAAGGTTGGAGATCTACTTTCAGATGTTTAGAAGTTTCAAATCTTACGAAAATAGCCTTGTCCCGTGTTAGTCATCAACCATTGGTTCTATGGTCATGCTATTAGGAGAGAGGAGACGAGGCAAGATATTATGATGCTCATGTTATTGAGCTTCAGAAGAGAACGCGTGATATAAGGGGCTGCAGGTGTCTTTTCTTGATTCAATATGACCACGGCAACACCCAGGCGAGTACTATTCTATGCATCTGAAATTTTTTTCCGTCTTCAGAATTTGTACATTAAAATACTATTCCATTTTCAGGAAAGGGTTCGTTTGATGAGATTATGTTGCCGGCCAACATATTTGATTTTTCACTGGTGCTCAATTTTTTCCCATCGAGTCAGGTCTCTTGCTGTCTTGCACTATATATAAATGTTGAGTATATCTGAAGTGAACCTTAGAGGCAGCTCAAAATTAAGTCACAGTTTTGGTGTACCCTAGAATGCCCTTTCTGGTTTGTTGGCTTATTGAGTTCAAGAAGCTCGACTGATAATGTGAACCCCAGGTAATTTTTTAAAACAACTGTTCTGGTGTTTTTTGACTTTGTTTTCTATGCTGGCTTTAGAGGCATCCTTATTCTGTATTTTGTATGGTAGTCTATTTGTTCCCAACAAGTGAGAAGCTGAATATTTCCATTGCATAACTTTTGTTTCAATTGCGTAGCTGCAGACTAGATTTTCACTCTTTACAGTGTACTCACCAGAGAATGTGTGCTGGTAATATAAGTAGGTCAAAGGATTTTCAGAAAGTTCAGGGAGGTCATTGTAGTTTTTAAAAAAATTAAGAGTGACAAATGTGATTGCCAATTAGCCCACTTTGGATATTTGGATCCATTTTGTAGATGAAAGAACTTAGTATTTTTTTATTTTCTGGGTACATGTGGGAACCATTTAATTTTAACTAAATTTATCTACTACAACCAGGTAGGTGTGGAGTAAAATTTTACAACGAGAATAGAACACAAGACATGATCCTGTTATTACTTCTTGGTCTTCCTTTTGTTCTTACATCGAACGAGTATGTATAAAAGGGGAATGTCTTCTGGATGTAGGTGGGTTTGGACGTGTTTACAAGGGGCGCTTAGAAAGCACGGGACAGGTAGCTCACTTTCACGATAAACTAAACACAATGTCTGAATACTAAAAGCATTCTTGTTCCATTGTTTGTGTTGGGTTTTGACCACAATATTGGAGGACCTAGATTTGAAGAATTGAAAGGAACTTTTGTATGGATTTTGCCTCTTAGCCATCTATTTGTGATATTCATTTGCTACGTTATAGTGTCCCATATGCACTTTACCTTTTGGCCTGACCGTAGGAAATATCTCCGGCAGACGGCAGTGATTCCTCAAGTTACAAAAATCTTTGTC
>JAXBDA010000276.1:0-29510 GCA_036023075.1 Gaultheria prostrata | reverse complement strand
TAGCCATCTATTTGTGATATTCATTTGCTACGTTATAGTGTCCCATATGCACTTTACCTTTTGGCCTGACCGTAGGAAATATCTCCGGCAGACGGCAGTGATTCCTCAAGTTACAAAAATCTTTGTCGCAATCCGGATATGCTTGTGAGGACACTTAAACGGCGGAGGAGACGGGTAAGCGTACATTGAACTACGATGATTGGTCAGCTTCAAGTAGCGACTCTGCAACCTTAGGTAAATATTCTTCTGATTCAAGTGAAGCTATAGCAGGAGAAGTTATATCCTGCTAGTGCTCTATACAGTTGCTTTATGATTCAGCTTCTGATACCTCATTTTAATCAATGCTTTAAATTGCACAGGTTGATGTCAATACTGAAGTTGGGGTAGTCAGGGATATCCGCTTAAAAGAATTGCTGATATATACTGCTTAAAAGAATTGTAGAGAAACAAAGGCTTCTTATAAAAAAGAAGGATATTCAAGCATTACGCATGAGGGTATGGTAGTTGAATTTTCCCACATATTTTTACACTTCATCACTGTCCCCCTGATTACTTAATGTTGATTATGATTCCAATTGAGTGTATACGTTGTACTTCATCCAGGTAACTCCAGAAGATGGTGGCTGGCATGATCTAGTAACAAAGGGATTCATGGAGTACATTGATACAGACGAAGAGGAGACTACTATGATCTCAATGACCATTAATGTGAGTATCAAAAGAATGATTTCAGTTGGGTGAAAGCTACCCCAAGGATCAGAATTTCGTTTGGTTTCAATTAGTTAGGAAAGGATACCTTTCAGACAGCATTTTCGGAATGCTTAGGAAACATTTCGAAAACGTTGCTGGAGTTATCAAAAGAATTTGGGAGCTCGTGAAATTTTATTGTTGGATATTTCCAAGAAGCGTTGAAGCAGGTCATTGTTTCAATATCCCTCAAAGAATGTTAACACGACATGATTTTGAGTGTGTTGACATGTGTTGGTGGAAACATTGGGGTTGTGGGATTCCAATGTTTCCTTCCGGTCTCCTAGGAACAGAAACGTTTTGGCTGCTTCGATGGAAAATAAATGATTTTTTGTTCCTTGAGCCGCGCCCAAAGTTTCTATGAAGCATTCGAATCTATATATATATATATATTTTTATTGTCTTAGGTTCTCCTTAGCCATTTGAACCAAGACCTCTAGTTTGAATACAGTTTGCATATAGCTTGCTCGTATGAGGGAACTTTTTCCAAAACTCTGCGACTAAAAACACTATTCTCAGGTACCTCTACCTCCGGTGGGTCGTGGACTTGTCGAAAATGGTGGTTATTGTCAGAGAAAGTGGGGACACTGATTACGAAGGATTGCATGGTGGCAAACACAAGTCTATAGTCCTAAAAGGAGTTTGTACCAGTGCGATCAATCAACTTCATGCAAATAGAAACTACCCACTTTCCGATGTCGTGCCAATCGACAGCCCCAACATTGATCAAGCTACCGAAGAATGTAGCAGTGACGATATCCGTAGTTCATTGGAGAAACTAGGGTTCCTCAAGGCTAGGAATTGTCAACCGTGTCGTTTTGGTAAATTCTCTTTTGGGTAACGATCTATGTCGTACTTGGAAAGCATTCGCATACCTGAAGCTGGTTTGGGTTTCTTCTTGAAAACTTGGGAAGCTGTCTATTCATTTTGTTCTTATTTTGCGATTATGAAAACAACAAAGATTGCTACTGTCGACTTGTGATTCCTCTTGGGATTTGGCCCAAAGTGACAGCAAAAGTTGAAAAAGATTGGGAGAAAAAGAGGATCAGGAATATGAATGAAACAAAGAAGAGCAAAAGAAGTTAAATGAGGTGAAAGCTTGTGGCCGTGGCTAGTGAGAACTTGTTTTAGGGTTAAATTATTGTTTGCACCCTGGACTAAAGTATCGATTTTCATAATTTTTTACTCGAGTATTAGCGATTGATTAAGGCTATCGCAACTAATTCTTGAATTTCAAGAACTGATTGATAAAGTATTTGCAATGGTAAAATCACTCATTTATATCGGCCTTTTACTGAGGCAAAAAATGTACTAATTGAAAAAGTGATTTTTTAATGCTTTTCAAGACTCGATCGATGAAGTGTTCGCAACGGTAAAATCGCTCATTTGCGACGGCTTTTTACTGAGGCCAAAAATGTAGTAATTGAAAAAATGATTTCTTATTGCGACAATCTCTTTAGCTTCACAAATACTTCTTATCTCGCAAGTGCACCTGATCTCAAAGTATTTGCGAATTGCAACGACTTTTATGGACGCAAAAAAATAATTGAGAAAACTGATTCTTCTTTCTGGAAGGTGCATATTATCATCTCTCTCTCTCTCTCTCTAAAAAAATACGGAAATCGAGCTTGACCATATTGGCTCAAAAACATCTCAAGACTATAAAAACGCTAAATTCTACAAAATGACAAAAATATACTCTCCTGGGAAACATACGGGTACCAATTAAGCAACTAAACGCAAGAAAAAGTTAAAAATTCTTTTTGCGAAAATGCTAATGCCAAGGGTACCAAACCGAAGGGTATAAAAAAATGTACAACAGCTTGCAAGACCCAATTTTGGGTCCTACACAAATAATCCAAACTGGTTTAAAATTTAATGAAGGGAAAAGAGGGCCCTAGAGAAGAAAGGGAATTAGAAATCCTCCATCTAAGCTACATTAATTTTATAAATAATTTTCCAAATGTCCTCTGCAAAAATTCAGCTGGATTGGATATGCGTAAATGGGTGATCCAATATTCCAATTTCTCATTCAGAATTAAGGATCCTGAATTCAGAATGATAATGTGAAATTGGGATCAACCACCTATACATATTCAATTGAGATGATTTTTTTACACGGTCATTCGAAAAATTATTTTAAAATTATTAAACGGTTTGAATTATTCATGTAGGACCCAAAAGTGGGCCTCACAAATCTTTGTACATTTTCAATGCGCCTTTGTTTCGGTACCAATAATCGGATCCTTTTTGACAACTCGATACCCAACCCAAAGGAGTAATCAAAGTGTACTAATCCAGGGGCCAATCCTTTAGGCCCAGTTAACGTCGAGACAAAATCTCATTAGGCAGACCCAAAACAAGAATCGAGGGTTCCCGTTGGGGTGCATCCTTCCCCTCGGAGGGAGACCTACTTCCTTTGTGCTACTTCCTTTGTTCAGTTTCAGGAGTAGTGCCGAACTTTGTACAAATAATTATGTCTTGAATATCTCATAATCATTATTTGAGTTAGCCTCGTCTGGATAGAAAAACCATAAACAGGGGAACTCGCATGAGTATATCCATCTTCTCCAAAACACGAGTTTAGTGCCACTGGGGAATACAGATGGCTTTTTGAAACAATCTTTAGTAAGACCCAAATTTGGGTACTCTTCCAGTACCTCCAAAGCAACATCTGTGATAAGAAAGAAGCTTTAGGATTAACCAATTAAGCATGTTAAGCGAAAGGAGAGAACAAGCTTAAGATAACTCCAGATATACACTAACTATAAAGTTCGGCACTGATTATGCAATGCAGCAATGTGGAACCATAGTGACCTTTTTCTGAACTTAGCTCATCAATGGGTGTTACTTTGAAGAGGTAATGTACCATCTCTTTCAGCTTATATAGAGCAGCCACAGTAACAGGGATGTTGCCACCAATATGGAGATCATTTGAAATTGTAAACAACTTGGGATTCTTGTCCACCATTGATTTGGCTAATTTGTGCATCCACTGATGGCACCAAGAGAGAGGCCTGTGCTCCTGAATTCATTTGCAATTTCCAAGTCATCTGCTGACACTAATTTCACAAACTTCTCTGAAATCTCTAAATGTCGAGTCAGAATGAAGAGCTGTATCCCTTTGGATGTAATCCTTGCACTGAAAGCATTTCATGCAGCTCAAGTAATCGTTTTTTTTTTTTCTCTTTCCAATCCCCACTTTCAATTGTGTTATACAAGGTCTGATAACAATGTTGATGAAACTTATCTGCAAAACAACTTTTTTCTCAATGAATCATAATACAATACAGAGGGTAGTATAAAAAGGACAATTGAAGGAAGTATGGAAAAGCATGAGAAGACTGGAGTGCGAATAAATCAAATGATAAACAGGATAAAAGTAAAGAAAAGAAGGTAGTAGCCTTGGCGGTTCTATCCTTTAGAGGACTTCCTGTGAAGGAATGGATAGAGACTTTAACAGCTGTAGTGGGCCTATTGGCAACAAGAAGCTGAATGGTCTTAGACTCTTGGTAAACCTTTCACCTAAGTTAATCGTAAATTTGAGGCAGAGAAGTTCCTTTAAAAGAAGTCAACAAGCATGGAAAAGGGACTCCATGAAAGGGCTTAGAAATGTATGCTTCTGGTTTTATTTGGCGATAGATAATTAGGAAGTTTGAGGCGTGAATATTAAGATTGACAAGGCAATGAGATACCAAGGCTTTCAAAGTGTAAGATATAGTGCAACGTTTGATACAATAAATTTGCAATCAATCAGCAAGGTTCCTTGAACACCAATGTTGAACTCCAAAACATGCTAAAAAGTAAAAAGTAGGCACACTTTGATAACATTCTGTTGCAATGGCACAAAGTTGAGATATGGGCAACATTTCCATCCATAACAAGTCGGGGGATAAAACTATTGGGAAAATAAGAACAATGAGACGGCAAAACATTAAGGGCTGGAAGAGTAAAATTTAATATTTTCTTAGGAATCATTCTTTCATGCTAAACGAGTACGTATGTATACTGTACTTCTTGGACTAACCATTCTCATCAACCCAGTATTTATGGGCACAGCTAGATTGCTATGCAATCAGAATGATTTTACTTTTTCCTTTATTTACTGAATTACGTATCCTCAAGAAATTCCAGTAAGTACAGGAAGAAATCAAGAACCCTAATAGGTGTTATTAGTTCGATCGACTTTTAGTGGATCTTCAATAATCTCAGACTTCCCTTTTTATAACGACACTCCTTTTTTCGTTCATTTTGTATGTTGATTTTACAAGATTAACGATTTATTTGTGTAGTCTTTCGTATTTGGAAGGATAACATTGTAGATTGAGTTTCCAAGAGGACAAAAAGAGAGCACATTTGTAAAACACGAGGGTGAAAATCAATTACATTTCACTATTGCTATATTCTGAATATATTGTATTTTGTAAATTTAATGACATATCATGAGAGCAAATCAAATCATAGGGCTGTGCATAGCACGGGGTATTGCTAGTGTGGGAAATATGACAGATAGCACCATTTCTACAGCTTAAGAGGCAACATCTTTTACAGAAAAGTGGTTCAAGCTAGGACCCCATCAAATATTACTTCACTCATCCACCTACAAATTTCTCGAAAACCGTCATCCACCTACAAATTTCTAAAAAAACTGCTAAATTGAGAGAGAAAATCTAACAACAACAAAACTAACAGTATGCGGCAGAATGCAATATTCTCTGAGTAACATAATTTATGCAACAATAACAGTACGCGGCATAGTGGCATGCAAGCAAACAAATGTGAATAATATGACAGATCGCACCATTTCTACAACTTAAGAGCAACATCTTTTACAGAAAATGGTTCAAGCTAGGACCCCATCAAATATTACTGAAGAGAATAAGACAATTCAAATTTTCAACCAAAAACTAAATAAAGAGAACAATAACAAACCTGTATGATAATGTTGAGGCCACACTTGAGATAAGCGGGACACTTCTGTATGAACACAAGCAAAGAAAACTTCCTTCCATGTCTTTGAGCTGTTTGCTTTTCTTGCTGCATCAACAGCACCCTGAAACTGCTTGAGCATGAAGAGGGTGCTAGCCAACTTGGCCCAGTTAGAAATAAAGGCAAATATAATCTTTGCAGCCCCATACAGGCCTTCATCATACAAGCGGTCACTAACAGTTGGAAGATTAGCAACATTTGGCATCAGGACGAGCTCCTCAATCTCACCCAGCCTATCTATCTTTGTGTATGCATAAATGAGCTAACTATCAACCCTTGGTTCCTTGGTCTTTTCTCTAATCATCAGAAGGTACTTCACCAAGTTTTGAAAAATATCTGCATGATGAGTAGCGCGAATAACAACCAACAATTGAGTGGCATTGTATGCGCGTATAAATGACTCAATTGTCTCACTCACTAAACCCTCCCTGAGTTGAGCCTTGACCACCTGACTCCAAAAAGCATTTTCTTCGACACAGAATGCAAATTCAACGGCCCGGTCAGTGAATTATCCAGTAACACATTGACGGCCTGGACATTCAAGTTAAACTTCTTGAAAATTGCAAAAGCTTCCTCATACAATTGATCTTCCACTGCCACTTCTCCAACCGCAGGTCCATCAAAGTTATCTAGTCTATCAATGTAATCCATAACCCTAGATGGATCCGTCTTATTGGCAGTCAAGATAAGCAGGTTCCTCAGATTAAAGTTTCCACACAACGCAAAATTTGAAGCACAATATTTTCAAGAAGCTCAATTAATTCATGAGGAAGATCAGCAGGCATGAAAGCTTTAACACATACAGAAACTTGTTCTGGGCTCTTGCTTTCAGGCAAAGCAGTAGATACAACATGATCAATAAGCTGTCTTCTAAATTCATTCTCAGGATTAAAAACCTTCTCCCACAGATCACCATCCATCCTTTCGACTACATACCTGAAACAGGCAAACGGGTTACATAAACCCCCCTCAACCATCATCAACATACAGGTACTAGGCTAAAAAAATTACTAACCTGGCCTGCAGTTTAAATAGGGAGTTCTTATTTGTTACATTGATAAGCTCATCGTCACAATGTCCTCTGCGGTAAGCAACAACAGCGAGAGTGGGATCACGCTTCTCACAATATTTGCCCACAACATGTGAACCATAGTACGGGTTTGTGGTGAGAAAGTGTTCAGGATTATTGTTGCTGTCTACTATGGTTTTTCCCGGAGCATTGTGAACATGTACATCTTGGCTTCCTTCACTCACAAGATACTCTAAGAACTGGGTAAGTAATCGAAGTTGATTCCTGAGAAAGGGAGTCAGAGAGTGGGACCTGGCCTTTTCTCACACTCATCCGCCAGTGGTTCAACTGGAAGCAGAGAATGGACAGAGAGAATAAGGCCGTTGGCACTCATCATCCAGCAGCTGCCCTACAGCTAATGGAGCATTTCCTGGGTTTACCCATCCAGAGAAATCCAACAAGAGTTCAGCACTGCATACTTCACAAGGCTATGAGCTTTCAAGTAACAAATGCAATCTAAGATCCTTGACAGAATTCTTACCTTCTGAACGTAACCTTCAATGTAGCAGAGCATGTTGTTCGAATATAGGTAGTGGGTCAGATCTGGAACAAACCCAAAACGATCTCATATATTGAAAAGTGGTCATGCATCGGGAAGTTTTGCTTCCATCAAGAAGTTCTTTATCTTTTCAGCGTCATAGAAGTTTGATTCTCTTGTCACACATTCAACCTCCTTGATTTGTTCAGTCTTGGCAGCAGCCTCAATGTACTCAAAAGTGAATGTCAGGATCCGCACTGTAACAGAAACTAGACAGATGAGAAAAAGAATCACGATTTGGAATTGTATCTTTTGTTAGTTGTATCATATCATGATCCGTGAACCAGAGGACCCGTGGCTGGAAGAAGGTGGTGAACCATCAGACAAACCTCTTGATAGTGCTGTACTCGTTAGGGTGAAGCAATTCAGAGCAATGAACAAGCTGAAAAAGCTTGTTCTAAAGGTGCAATTTAACACTTAGTTTTCACCATTCACAAAATTTGCAGAATTTTGATATCAACTATTGGTCTGACTGAGCTTGTCTATGTTTCAATGATATTTAGAATGTATATTGCTTATGTTGTGCAGTGTGATTCATTTGTTTGCATTCAAGATGTTGTGCATTCAAATGGGCTATCCAAGTTTTCATATCAGCACAAATTTGTGGAACGACTTACCTTGGCCAAGACACGAGTTTCGGCTATTTTGCGTATAAGGTTGAGTTATTTCTCATGTTGAGCGAATATTGGTAGAAAACAGGTGGCTTTTGATGTTCTAAGATACGGGTTTAGGCAGTACAAAACATGATAGAGAAATGCATGTAACCAACCTTTTTAGGGCAATACTGCAAGACTTGGCTGAAAAGACATCCTTTGTATTGATACGTTTCTATAACTGAATTTTCAATAAATGTGACACTGATAACACTATCTAAGGCGGTGAATTTTACAGCGCTCAAATACGACTAATGCAGCAAACGGGTACCTGCACATTATCTGAAGGTTGGCTCTTAGATTAACCAACAAAAGGTACTTCATGCACTCCAATGCCCACTCCTTAGAAAGGGTCCCAAAGAACTCTACAAGAGAATGCAAAGCACTAAATATTACATAAAAGTTTCATAGATCTGCAAAGTACAAAATGACATTGATACTTGCGGTATACAAACCTGCGGCACAAGTGCATGAGTATTCACAATGACACGTTTTATATCCGGCAATTTAGAGTAGTGCTACAAAGGAGGTGAACTGTTATAATCCAGTGGAAAAGTGCATCCGTTAGAAACTTTTGATGTGATCTTAACTGAAGCGCCCGCACATCAAGACTAGCTTTCTCACAGACTTGAGCAATTCGAGGACGGTCATAGTGACAAAACATACCATTTGCTAAAATAGCATCCGTCACATTAGGAAATGTAACAAGATTAATTCCCGGAACCTGCACACGTAGAGAATGATAAATCGCAAATTGGAGCAACAAACAAAGCATAAGTTCCAAGTCCATTGACGAAAAGTAACCTTTGTTTGCAGGAAACCATGTTCTAGCAAATTTGGCTTTAGAACATCCAACCAAAATGCTGTTGCCTCGCCAGTCAAGTTCCTCTGATGAAAACAAATAAATAAAAATAATCCGATGAGGGACGAATTGTCTTGCAGCGAAATTTTAGACAAAATCTCACACCTTAAGAAAGTATTCGAAGTCAAGGAACACAAACAGGAAAGGAGGAAAAATCTCATCTTCCAAAAGATACATTCAGATTGAAAAACGGGGAGGAAAATAAATTAACTGGACATTAAATAGCTCTGCATGAAAATGGAAGCAGATTTTTTACAAAACAAACCTAAAGAAAGATATCAGTTATTGTGTTGTAATCAACTGGGCAAACCTCCCTCCATTTGAGACACCATTAAGGCAAAATTAACAGCTCCCTGCGATCAAAATATCAATTAGCTTATTATTTTTCAAGAAAAAAGCGTGATCCCTGTAGACATGTTGCAATTGAAATTGTAAAACTAAACAGCTCACTACCAAATATATCAATGCACAAGTGAAAATGCATGAAATGTGAGAGTTCTTATAATGGAACACAATTAATGTAAGCAAACCACCAACCCTTCTTTGCCACCATAACTCCAGTTCCTAACTGATATTGTGTGGCATTTTTAAGGTCTGGGTGTGAATTAGATCAACAAGTGATGTCTCCAGTATCCCATGCCACTCCTCCAGCACATATTCATCAGAAATCAGTTAACGAGATAAAACTGCCTTTAGTATGAGAGGGAACGGAGATAAATTGGACTTTCAAAGCAGTGACCAGTAGGTAGGTAGAGGTCATCTCCTTCCATGTTAATTTTCTCCAACTCTCTGTTTCAAAAAGAAAATCAGAACTTATACCACGATTACAGTTAATGTATGGTACGTATCCACAAAGTAGGAAGTACCTCCAGATGCCAGCTCGCCATTCCTCCTTCAGAAGTGGAAAGAGTACACCAGATATAGAAGTCACTTTATCGAAGAAATTGAATTCTCTTGGGAATGAATCAATTATTCTCTGCCTAACAGGAGGCAATAGTGCTTGAAACGAACCATTCTGAAAATAACAAGGGTAGAATCATGTTATTAAGCAAAGAGTGCTACATTCTCGAGAACACTCTGGAGCTAAAATGCTTTTAATGATTGGACTAAACTGCAACTTACTCTCCTTAAGTCATGATGTTATGCAGTCTGGTTCAAGGAAACTCGAATAACAGAAAGCCAAGGCCAATCCCAAGCTACTCAGGTATGCTCATTAAAAATAAGTTGTGCTTTCCTAATCTTAACTGGTTACTGGTGTTACCAATATTAATGGACAACAAGACTCAGAGCAAGTATCACGAGAAATTGAAATGCTAACTAGTTCTGAAGCAATTACTTTCTGCTTCATCTGTTTCTATTATGATATCCAAAATAGCAGATATCGCACAAATGTCAGTACAACGCAGAACCCAGTGGATCATAAAGGAGATGAAAAATCAATTCAAAATCAGACAAACAAATAGCTCTCTCCAAAAACTCTTTAAAAGCCAAGTTTCCAACTCAGACAAAAGAAATTATGGGGAAAGTGCCCATAACCTGCACACACAGTGGAGTTAATGGGGTATGAACCTAAACTACTCTGATTCCATTGGGGAGTTTTTACATACAAGCAGAAACATCAAGTCAAAATCTTTCCTGGAATGGCTAAAACGAGTCAAAAATCTTTGTCCTTCTCCCCCTCCACAACACACAGAACAGAATAGTGACTGTATTTGCTTTCCATCTCAGCTGATACAGAAACTAAGGTTCAAAGATTGACCCGAAACTTCACACTCCAATGGCAGTAGTCCTTGTCCATCTCAAGGATTGTAAATGCCATATCAGACAATGTTTGAGTCTGAATAAGAATCAAACGACCCCAACATTCTCCGAAATACTTAATCTTGTCACAGCATGAATTTTTGGCGGGTTTGGCACTTCTACCATCAGTTCTGAATCAACATCAAATCCCAACATGACATTTTTATCACTTAAGTAGATAACTCCACCACAAAATACCTCGTGTCTAAGCCTTGTACAGGGTGCACGAATCTGTTTCCAAGATGCTTTCTTCGAACTTAAATTGAAAATTTTTACCCAAAAAAAAACCTCAAATTGAAAATAGGAATTTTCAAAATTGGGATCAAGACCCATAAGAAAAACTTTATAGTGAGGTGATTTCAAAAGGGTCAAAAGACAGGAAATTAGCACGTATGTGACCTAATCTTTGCAGTTGGATTGCAAACAATGTAATGAACTGAGCAGATACTACGAACAAATTGAAGACACTCACATAATATCCACGCCCATCTCATCCTCTCCTCACCGACCCTCCGCCGTCTGCCACCCCTGGCGCCGCCTCGTCCACTCACCCTCTTTCCCGCGCTTCCTCTCTCCATTTTCGACGCTTCTGGCGAGAATGATGTGCGAAGGGAAAAATAAAAATAAAAACTTAAGGAGCATTTTCCACGTCATGCCGCAGGTTGAACCTGCGGCATACCACCAAAAACGACGGCGTTTTAGTTCTTAAAAAGCATTTCCCACGTCATGCCACAGGTTGAACCTGTGGCATGCCACGAAAAACGACTGCGTTTTAGTTCTTAAGAATTAGGGAGCATCTTCCACGTCATGCCGCACGTTGAACCTGCGGCATGCCACCATAAACGACTGCGTTTTAGTTTTAAGAACTCTTGGGTACTACCAAAGACGATTTCTACCGATATCAACTATTATTTAATGATCCGAGACATTCTTATTATAGAAATTATTTTTACACATATGATGTATGAATATCTCATAAATAAAGTAGCTATGAATAGTTAATCTAAATGAATTTTGATACATTAAATCATATCTCTTTGTATATAAAAAGTTCTTACGAGGTTTTAAGCATACTTTCTATCTATTTAAGTGATATTTTAATAATCTAAGACATTCATTTAGTAGAACGCAGAAAAATACAGATAACGTATAAATTTCATATTAATTCAAAATGAATTAGTACTCAATCTTAATGAATTTATGTTTCTTAAAATAGGCTTGGATATACCGAATCGAAACCATAAATAACGTTTTAACATAATCTGGCATTCTCTTTAAAACCGACGTCGTTTGAGGTGAAGCTCTCTCCCTCCATTTCACCCAGTGCCTTTCCTGTCCGATCAGACTCCGACAACGGTCGGCCGGCAATGGAAACGACGTCAACTGTCTCTCGACGAACAAATTGATGTCTTTTTTACAATCTGGGTTCGTGCCTTGATACGGAAGACTCCAAGTCCTCAAATGGTAAGTGACTTCAGACCGATTAGTCTTTGTAACTTTGTGTACAAAATCACTGCAAATTCTCAAAATACATTCGTGCCTTCCTGTCCCATACCTGATAATGTACTTCTTGCTAATCGGAATTGAAGTTTAAAAAGAAGGTCCGGGGTGTTTGGAGCCTCATTTTCATCTTTTCATTTTAACTTTTTGGCTTTTTGAATTATAATCCGAATGTATTTTGAATTTGGTAGTAGCGTTTGAGTGGAATGTGTAGAATGCATTGTAGTTGATAGTTATGTACAGAATACATTTTGTGGGATTTTTTTTAATGAAACTGCGGAAAACGAAAAAATGCTAAGTGAAAGGGCTCCTCCACACCTCCTTTTCACTTCTCCTCTCTAAAGTCTAAAATGGAAAACCCATTTTCTTAAAAGTCATTTCGGCACAAGTCTCCCAAACATCCAAAATCCAAAAATGTGAAAATGAGAAGTAGAAAATGGGCTCCCAAATGGAAAACCCATTTTCTTAAAAGTCATTTCGGCACAAGTCTCCCAAACATCCAAAACCCAAAAATGTGAAAATGAGAAGTAGAAAATGGGCTCCCAAACACCCCTGAAGGTCTTAAAGTCATTTTTCGCTTGTAATCTAAGTAGCACCCGCACGAACACGGACACGACATGCCGACACGCAAATTCTCAAAAAATGTACCGAAGAGTTCTTGAAGTAGTCAGATATAAAGGTGATTGATAAAGCAATTTTACCTTAAATGCTCATATCACTGTGTTGTAATTTCATACTGTTGTTACATATTCTGCATTGCTACATAAGTATAGTGTGCTCTTGTTGCACTTCACAGAGATCTTACAACTCGAGTTTTGCATTGAATAAGTATATTTATCGGTTAATCTTTTGTACTTCTTGCTTCGGGTATTAGCTCCCCCCAACCCCCCGACACTCGCTCACACAAAAGAAGAAAAAATCACATATTTCTTTTCATTTTCATCTTTGGATTGATTTTTTGTTTCATTGCGTTTCAGAAGTTTTACAGGACTATAGTCAAATCTAATGTTCCATCATGACTAGTTCTGCAACATTGTTGTTTCCGCAGTTAATTATCAGATCACATGAAGGTCCTGAGCGGCCTGGTCTAGGAGGAATGGATGAAGGGTAAACAATAGATCATGTTGTAGAGTCTGGGAAATTGATTACTCTGTTCTGTGCTCCTGACTATTCCCCCGTTCCAGGTAGTTATTTTTGTAACGGCAGGTCTTCCCTAAGGCTACTCTAGTTGCATCTGCACTTTAGTTTTGGCTTCTATATTGTGACTTTATGTCTGTATCTCCTTCCAACATTTGATATAGCCTATTTTCCATCTATTGGCTCAACACTTCTGCATATGCTTGTTCTATATTTGCTAGATCTAGAGTTAGATGTGCAAAAATGTGATCCTGAAATAACAACCATTTGAGGTGGATTCATTCTTGTTCCAGTTTTAGTGGGGCTACATAATGGAATAGCATTTCGTCTGCTCTTTTTAGTTAGTTACTGGTTTGCATTCTTCCTTATTCTTCTTGATATAATATTGGATATGGGCCTTATTTTGTCACTTCTCTATGTATAGATTGTGAGGATACTAAAAACAACGCCCACTGTGAGAATGTGAAATTGCCTCAAGGAAGTGAATTTCCCCCAGAGAGGAAACTTCGCAGAAGTTCTATAGCAGCGTTTTTATAAGACCAGCTTGATGATGCATGGATACGTGGTCCCACTTTTGAAATTCCTTCCAAGTTTTGGGAGTTTCTGTCAATTTTTTTGAGAACAAAGATATCTCTTAATCTACAAAAAGACTATTTTTCCTTATTCAAGACAGGAATCCCTTCTATACTGGTGTCAGTGGAAACCTCCTTTCCGGTTATGTGTTGCGCATCTCATCATCAAAGACGCTTGCATCAAGAAGGCATGGAAAAATGGCAAATGCTGCCAATAAAAGTTACCCCTAAAAAGGAATAAAAGAGAGCTATTATTTGACATGTTACTTCTTGAGAAATTAGATTTTGTCCTTTGAAATGCTATCCTAATTGCAAGTGCCCCGTATGAGCTGTTATTACAAAACACCTTAATTTTTGTTCCTTGATGCATTTTCATTTTTGAAAAAGGTATCGAATGGACATGTCCAATTCGGGTATGGTGTTAGACGGAAGATCTTTTTTCCCTTCGTTCCTTGTCCTGATGAATTAGGTGGGTAAGCTTTTTCATGAGTACTTGTTATATTTTCGTAGAAGATATTCAAAACCCAAAGCTTGGGCATATGGGTATGGCACACAGAGGTCCTAAACCAAAAATGATTTCAGTTTGAAAGCATAGATGATATGCTTTTATTCAACGCCTTCCCATTTTCCTCAATGCTACTTCAGAAGGCCAAATCTTCCTGGAACCATGGCAGAAAGGAGTCATAGTCCTTAGACGGATTGACTCTTAACCTTTGCAGCTTCCTTTGTCTTAAAGCTCGTCAGCACTTTTCTTATGAACCGTGATGAACCCAGGGAGGGAACTCCTTCTTTAGCCCATCAGCCGGGTCCTAGCTACCCTTCTGCTCAGTTACCGCTCCGAAAGAAAGGCTTCGGTCGTAATAAACAGAGCTCATCACAAAAGACCAAAGCATGATTATTCTGTCTCGCGCTCCTATGGGCCAGGATAAGTTTCTCATTCTTTTAGTCATCCAAACTATCCCCATCTGGAGAAAACAACATTGAAGCTAGGTCGTGAGGCTTACGCTGACGCTGATCATGCCCTTCAATGGACCTGAAATTTGCACGAGCTCAAACAATTCCAACTTGGACGTGACATTCTAAGACTGACTTGTTAATATAAACCTGTTAAACTTGCTTCTGCTTTCTGTTTTGTATCTCTTATGCTTCACTTTGGTGGTTTTGGTTTGGGCATGAGTCCCGCTTCGCCTGTTTTTTTGTTTTGTGCGTCTTTGGGATACTACTAGGTGGTCCAAACCCCATGTCTCTTCACTCGACCACCAGAGATTAAGTACTATCATACTCTCCTAGATTATCTCTCTCCCAAATCGTCTATTTCTGAGAGATTCTTGGACCATAGTTGAGATACTGAAAGAGACAAAATAAGCCATCCACTGAAATAGATTCAAGATAGGAACAGTGGAAAGGCAGACCCGTACTTCAACAGATGAGCATTGTAAAGGCCAACACTGGCCTTGCCTCTCTCTCGTCAGACTCTATTAGGAAAAAGCAAATGTTTCCATCTTATATGACATTTGATTTTAAAGGCTACCCAGTGCATGAGGCTCCTGCTACTACTGAATCTAGAGGAGGGTTGGATGTACGTAGCCTCACCATCGCGTCAGGGCCACCCTTCGTGACTAGGAAATGTGATGTTCCTCTTTCTAAATAGCTATAGGTGATGGAAATTGGATAGTAAGGTTAATCTGGGTGTCAAAGTTCTGGTAAAGAAAATCAGCTACTTATCATAGAAGAAAATGGTACTTAATTATTAATTATGCATGACAGTTGATTTTTGCTCAATCCCAATATTTTCTGAATAATAAACAAGCATCCCTAAACACTGTGTCAAAGGGAATACATTGAAACATTAGTACCGCCTGTTTGTGAGGTCTGAAAACTATATTGATAAATTTGTTGGAGTGTATGCATGTGGCATTGAACTTGTTCAAATTATCCTAATGTATACAACAAAAGCTACTTCCTTTTTTGGGGCAAGTTTTGTGGAAATTAATGGTAACATGTTATGTCTCCTTCTTCCTTGCAGGCAACTGAAGAGCGGTACAAGAATAAAGGCGCTTACATTTTTCTCATACCCCCCTCATTTTGATTCTCCAGGGTTTCACAGTTTTGAAGCAGTTACTCCAAGACCCGAGGTACAGATTTTGCTAATCTCTACTCTAGAGAACAGTCATACTCCATCCGTCCCATCCTTTTGCCCTTTTTTTTAAAGTCGTGCCAATTTCGTACCAATAAAGATCTCAATTATTCTTTTATTTGTTGCAAAAAGATTCAGAAAATTGAACTCAGAAATGCTTTATTTTTTAATTTGAAAAATGATGTGACTTTTCAAGAAGAATAAAAGATTATGGGACGAAGAGAGTGAAATGAACATAGCTAAGGATTTTGAGGAGAAGTTCATCCGGAAATGACAAGGGTAGGCCCAAGTTGTGGTTGCGCCAGCGGCAATTTGTGTTACCCTTCTTCTAATTGTCCAGACGGTAATCTGATTCTTACTTTTTCGATCTCATCTTTGTCATCCGCTTTTGTCAACTTGTGATCCATAGGTGTCCCTTTACCTCTTCATCTGCAATCGTATTTCCAAGACAAGTGAAAACATGAAAGAATAGTAGATTTTGGATATGGTTTGAAGGGCATATTCTGGTCCAAAGTATTTTTCCTGTCGCTTACGAAAATAACGTCTGTCGAAAGAAAATTTTGAAGCCTGCAGCAATGAGACTTGAACCCAAATGTCATGCCCGTTAAAAGAGCACTGGGTCTAGTTGTCGTCTATTTTGATGTTCAAGTTCTTGTACCGTAGATAGCATACATACCCTGTTTGCTCGTAATTGGCCATGGATTGGCATGGCCACCTAGGATTACTAGCAGCGGAACTATGCTGCTTCAGATCTCATACAATTGAGATATTCACTTTTGAAGTTTTCGGTACTTTTCTCTCACAGTTAAAATAACAAACAACGTGAAACAATTACATCGAATGGATTCGCTGAAATTCTTATTTGCATACACTGTATACAGGTACAGCGGGCGGATTTTTTCATCTTTTTCGTATTGTCGCGGGGTGCCCTCGCCTTCCCTCTCTTTTGCTTCTGTAAATTGCTGTCCCAAATAAAAAGTGTTGGCAGGAAAGTGTGATCTGAAGTACCTTGATTGATATTCCAGTGTACTTCTTTGGATATTTCTTCTGATTTCTTGCTCGGTATAAGCATGCATTTGACTATTTTGCATTGTTGAAAGTAAGGCTTGTTTAGTGTTTTGCACCAATTAGGTGCCTATAAATGCTCTGTGAAGGAGGAAAATGGAGGAAGTTACTACCCTCTTCGGTTGAACTAAGACTTGCCTTTTTGAAAATTGCTACTACAGGAGTTCATACCAATAGGAACCATCTTGACTAGTTTTCCAATTTCTTATTCAGAATTAAGAATCTGAATTCAGAATGATAACGTGAAGTTTGGACCAACCACATACATATATCCAATTGAGTTGATTTCTGTACAGGGTCATTCAAAAAAGTATTTTAAAATTATTAAACGGTTTGAATTATTCGTGTGGGACACAAAAATGAGCCTCGCAAATTTTTATACATTTTCAGTACACCTTTGGTTCGGTACCCATAATCGGATCCTTCTTTTTGACAATTCGATACCCAAACCAAAGAAGTCATCTAACTACTGACCATACATGTAGGATAAAGATCATCCACGTCTTGGTATTGAGGTTGTGGATCGTTTCTGTCTGATTGACGTGTGGACGGACTACAAAGATACGTTGATAGGGAACGTCGGAGATATTCAGAAGGGTGCCATATATTTAGTGACTGCATCCACCCAGTTAACGTCGAGACAAAACCCCATTAAAACACGATTTGAATTTGAACCCTACCCCTCCTTCCCCTCGGAGGGAGACTTTGCTTCCTTCGTGCTACTTCCTTTTGTTTAGTTTCAGGATGATAGCACGAGGGTGAAAGTGAGATCTAGGAATTCTTGAGATCCCTAATTGCCATGTGACTATTGCTGCCCCAACCCTTGGGTTAAAAAAATTTACAAGATTCTATTGGGACAAATACAATATGATCGGATAATTCCAGAGTACAAATTTACAAATTTCATTACAACGATAAACAGAATACACTTTACAGGTTACAAAAATGGAAGAAGGTTTGTTATACAGGAACTCAAAAATGAAAACCGAATACAGAGCTGTGAATCGAAACCCATGTATATACAGGAACTCAGAAATGCAAACCAAATACAGAGCTGTAGCCGAAACCCGTGTTATACACGGTATACCTGAGGGTGTTGAGGTTAATCGACGTCTGTCTCCCAGGATTGATCCAGCTCAGACTGCGAACGTTGAATACCACCGTTGAACGCCTTGGCAAACTAAACTTTGTCCGTCTCTCTCTCACAAAAACGGACTCAGAATTGTGGTGAATGTGGACTGGAAACTCTTTGTATGTCCTGTATACGAAATGCACCTAATATAGCCTTAGTGTGACTCTTGAAAAGCAGCCCAGAAATGAATTCGGGGCGATGAATGGTGCCTTCAAGTGGGGGGAAACTCTTATCATGAATAGGGGGAGTCACGCCTAGGGAAAGCCAAAGGATGGAAGGCCAAAGACCATTCACTCTAATTTCCAACAGATTCCTCGCAAAGTGCATCACCTTCCAAAGAATGCAACCACCCTGATGTTTGAGTGCGCGCGCGCGAGCACCTGAGAAAGAGGAGAGATCCCTTTGGAATGCACATACAAAAAACCTATTCATATCGGCAAATTTATTTCACATCTACTGTATAGTTGGCTTATTCCTGCATGTTCGAAGGATCCATATTACACTGAGAGAAGAAAATCCAATAGCTATACAACACAAGCTTTGGCTTCCATATGCCAAATGAACTGAAGCAACAAAAGGATGGATTTTGTGAAGCAAAAACAACTGAATAGACAGCTTCCCAAGTTTTCAAGACGAAACCCAAACCAGCTTCAGGGGACAATGTTCCATGTTTTCAAGAAGAAACCCAAACCAGCTTCAGCGGACAATGTTCCATGAAACATTATGAGAAATGCTTTCCAAGTACGTCATAGATCATTACCCAAATGAGAATTACCAAAATGACACGGTTGACAATTCCTAGCCCTTGAGGAACCCTAGTTTCTCCAATGAACACCGGATATCGTCACTGCTGCATTCCTCGGTAGCTTGAACAATGTTGGGGCTGTCAATTGGCAGGACATCAGAAAGTGGGTAGTTTCTATTGACATGAAGTTGATTGATCGCACTGGTACAAACTCCTTTTAGGACTACAGACTTGTGTATGCCACCAAGCAATCCTTCGTAATCAGTGTCCCCACTTTCTCCAACAAAAACCACCATTTTCGACAAGTCCACGCCCCACCGGAGATAGAGGTACCTGAGAAGAGTGTTTTTAGTCAGAGTTAAGGAAAAAGTTCCCTCATACGAGCAAGCTCATGCAAACTGTATTCAAACTAGAGGTGTTGGTTCAAATGGCTAATGAGAACCTTCTGAACGAAATTCACAAACATCAAACTTCCGCAAACAAAATGTAGACTGACACTGGTTTCGTATGGAGTCCTTTCTAATTATCCGCACTGGTATAATAAAGTTAAAAGTAACAAGACAAAAAATAGACAAATTATATTAGATCACATTACACCCTCTTTCTAAAGGAGGGATAACGAATACAACTCGCACAAAAAGATGAGGGGGAAAACTACGCATCATAATATCCGTAAACCTGCTCCAAAAGTTTGTAGACCATGTCGTTTAAACATGTATTAGTTTACTGAGTAACCAGTTTGCTCATACAGGTCAAAACACGGACAAATGTCTACGTAAGACTTCAAGCCCCTAATTTACTTCCCATCATATTTCAAGAACAAAAAACTGAGGACTTTGTGTGATAATTCAAAAGATCAACCAAAGCAATATTACTGAATAACAAGTAATTAGTAACAGTTTAGCTAACAAACTATAGGAGCTATACCTTAAGGCTTGTGAACGAGATGCCAATACTGGAATCACGTTAATCTTATTTCCATTTTGGCAATAAACAACATGGCAACGGAGAGCCTGAAATCTCATAAATTTTTGAACTTCCTTAACAGGGGGAACCTGGAAACAAAAAAAGAATTATCAGAAAATGCATCAATCACCCATAGACCTTCTCTAGAAAAAGATCAGAAATACACCCTTGCATGTAAATAGATAACTGCTTCCACTTTGTAGCTCTAAGTTCAACTCGACAAGCCTCCAACCCAAATAGAGTACTTAGAATGACATTCAGCAATGTCAACCCACCCCAGCCTTATATCCCACAAAGCTAAGAGAAGAATTAAGCCCTGTCGTGAAAATGAGCCAAGCCGGGTAGAGTTCTTGATGACTCAACCTCAGCTTGAAATCCTATCAATAATATTCAACCTCAGCTGAATAATCAGTGCATTGTTTGAGCTCACTTCACCCTCTGTTACACTGATCAAGTGGCTCAACTTGGCTGGATTTCAACAACTGCTATATGTGAACGGTTGCCCAATTTAGCACAAACATTGAGAGAACATCGTGGTCAAATAGGTAAAATGGTTAATGGGGCATTAAAATTTTAGTGCAAGTTGAAAATATTAAAAAGTCTTCTCATTTTTCTGCGCCTCATGTGACAAGAATCACCAAAAGTTAAAATATAAGCAATTCATGAAACCACCCAGAGGTGGCATAAGTGTCTTAATGATTAGTAAAAGTTGTCTCAATAAAAATTAAATGATTCCATCGGATTCTGCTGCTTTTGGATATAAATAAGCTCTA
Organism: Gaultheria prostrata; assembly: GCA_036023075.1. NCBI lineage: Eukaryota > Viridiplantae > Streptophyta > Magnoliopsida > Ericales > Ericaceae > Gaultheria > Gaultheria prostrata. The sequence continues at coordinate 8,825 of JAXBDA010000276.1, read as the reverse complement.
GCTTTTAAAAACCATGACGTGAGAGCCTAACACATTGTTCAAGCTTAGCTCACCTATCCACGTCAGACGTGAAATTCAAGATTAACCTTGACTCATTTTGTCTTGAAAGCCAGGCTCAAGCCGAATCCGGTTTGAGCCTTCTCACGCGACTCGGTTTGATTTAATGCCTAGGGTTGAAATAACATAAGCATAACGAATAAACTCAATAAGGAAAGTCCTCCAGGAGTAGAGAAAGTAGAAAACTTGCCTTTCCTGAATTCCGCACATTAAAAGAATAACAATAGTCGGTCAAAAGCTTTTCATCTTCAGTAACAATCTGCTCTTCTTTTTCACCTTTCTTATCAGTAAGAGAAGACGCCCAACGAACCAAAGTCTTCCTCAACCCTTCACCACCCCAGCGGTATTCAATGTGTGAGTGATAGTACAAGTCAACAACAAAAGGGTTATCCTCTGAATTAGGAGACGAATAGTAGAGGTCACTACCACTATTGCATACAAAAGCATCAAAATCAGTAGGGCTCAGTCCCCCTGAGATGAGAAAAGACTGTGTTTCAGCCAAAGTAAAGGATGTTGCTAATATGAAACCTATAGAGCCGTCAGTCCTTTCTTTTTCCACGGCATCAAATATCTTTCTAGCACTTGAGCATATATCTGATATATTTTCAAAATCCACAGCAATAACAATCATATGCTTCCTCCTCCTCAACGCAGGGAATTTACCAGCACTGCTATTTTGATCTGCTTTCTCCAAAAACCCAGCCTTTTGTGGGCCCTTTAAAACACCTTTCGACCATGCCATAACAGCATTCTCCAACTTACTCTTTCGATCCTCAGAGTCTAAAGAACTATCGGCATTGCCGCTGCCTGAATTCTTTTCTCCATCCATTGAAAACCTTAAGTTCAAGGATATATCCTGTATATCTCTCAAGGAGTCACTAGGTGAATCCGACTCTGAGTTTTCATCCCCATCATCGTTTCTTTGCCACCATGGGTGCCTCGGTTTGCAACCCGCTATCCGTGACAAATAAGTTTTGCAATGTTCAGGCCATGAGAACAGGTGAATATTTTTCAACCCATTTTGTTGGCATTTGGCCCAAAGCTGCTTATCTGCAACCAGCTTTAAAAGAGCATCAGCAATAGACTTCTCGTCATGGGGGTCAATAAGGACACCGTTGTCAAGTACCTGTAATAGAGACACTACTCGTCACACTTAAATATTAACAAAAAAAACGTCCAACTCACAAATGAGACCAATCTGTTGATTCAAATACCCGCATTATGTCAACAGGACCTCCATTTTTTGTGGCGACAATCGGCAAACCATAAGCTGCTGCCTGTTCAATGGAGGAGCTATATGGATTATATTGAACTACTCAGTGAAATTCACACCACACGTATAGGAAGCGTACCTCAATTAGAGTAAGCCCAAATGGCTCGATGAAAGCTGGATTAATGAACACTCCCTATGAAAATATGGAACAATGATAAGCTGTCATTATATCTTACACAGACACAGACACAGACACTGTTAACTTTCAAAGGAAAGAGAAGAAAACGAACATATTACCAAAACAAACGTACTACTATCATATTATTGCATTACAAACTTGTGCCTCATTACAAAGCTAATGGCTAAGCCTACAAACCCTAGCAAAACCCTAATAACATAAAAGGACAAAATTACCCCAAACATAATTCCTAAATTAATAATTCCCAAATATACTTCGCGCGGGGGGTGGGGGCGAGGGGACAAACTTCTTGCATGTATGACTACATACCATACTCTTCTAGTGGAGTGAAACCAACTAGCAGTTTTACTCCCTCTGCCCACCATGATTAGTCTCCCTAACTTGACCGTTTATAATAGTCTATTATAGGAAAACTAGTTTCCTTTTCCAAGAGACTATAATTGTTATAAGAACTGCTGGATATGCAATTTTTAACTGAATTAACTAAGCGAAAATATAAATGAACGTAGTCAAAACGATCATTGCGACCATTACAAGAGAGGACTAACAACTGATATTCTTCATATTAGGTACACATGGGAAATATTTTTAAAAAAGAAATTGACTGCAAGAAAATGTTAAAATTGAATTAAACTTGCGATTAGGAGAGAGGTGCATGATTATAACCTTCACACATTCCGAAGCGAAATACAGGGGCAAAAAAAAGTTCCTGTACAATTGCAGGGAAAAAAATCCTTGGAGATGCTAAAAGTAGTTCAGATAACTTTACTAGAGCAGGGAGACACCAAAAATAAAAAAGAATCTTGTGGGGAAAAAAAGATTTGCACCCAATCAAGAAAAACACGAGATAACCAGCAGAAAGACTGACACCACCATTGGATACTGAAAAGTTGAAGAAATCACATGCAATCCATTGGATACTGATAAGTTGTAGAAGAAATCGCATGCAATCCATGGTGATTTTGACTCTCTTTCTCGTAAACATTAGAATCCAATATTGCTAAGAAATTCATAGCTAGAAAACAAGCTAGGCAGGCAACTAGAAAGTACGGCATATAAAGCCAATGCTGTCAAGGCAGACTTGCATGGAAAAAATACATTTACAGGAAAGTAGAAGTTATTATAAATAACTAAACGAAATTGATCTGTCGTCTAAACTATTTATCCAATCTGACTTGCTAAGGCCTATATACTGTAAAAGGAGTACCTTTGTCTTTGCTGCTAGACGGTAGATGTTGGGAACGTCAGACTGCTTGTGGTGTTTAGGGTATGCCACTTGACCATATAGATCATACTTGTCAATAAGCTTCAGTATTGAAAGGAGAACAGAAGCGCTGGTGCTTGACATTTCATCAACATCATCTCGGTTTCCCATTATCAAGGTCTGCAAAATACGAAGCACTCGACCTTTAAGCCAAAGCAAATACAGCAGCTTTGCACAGTCGAGAGTGCTATAAACTTGGAGGTGATCCAAATGTGTACCAGATTAGCCAGCTCTCTTAATGGACGACATTCCCCAAATGCTTTGACTAGAGTTGTGAGATTCTTTTTGGGATCTGGCCTTGCTAGGGCAAGTATCATCGGCTTGCGTGGATTGGAAAAAAAGCGCATAATCTGTATTTTATAATGTCAAAGTTAAATAAATAATGGCACAAATGTCGCAACAAATTAGAAGGTTAAGCAATTTATTGAGAAAATTATATCTTAAAGGAATAGCACTGCAGATTAGTCATCATTCCAGGGACTCAACAAAGCAAATAGAGAAATTGTCCAGACCTCAGTCCAAATAGGTGGATCTTGAGACGTAGGCTGATCTTCATTTCCTTCGGTTTCACCATCCATGTCACCATCTTGTGGAACAATGTGATGAAATTCCATCCCAGGAGGAATTACCTGCAGAGAACTAAAATATTACAAGATGCACTTCCAACTAGCAAAGCAGTTGCGTGCAATCATGACAACATGGTAAGGGGCAGAGACATGAGGGCCTCGACCCCACTCACATTCAAATTCTACCATAGAAGTATAAAATTTTGAAACTGATTTGTCACATTGAAAAATGGAAAATTGTACCAACCTAAATAGCATGAAGAAAATCATATCTAGTTCTAATTTTCAACTTCAACACCCTCCAATACTGTCTCCACCCCTGGATATGATAGGGAGCTAACGTATACACTTGGATTGAGATTTGAGACCAAACAACAAAACAGGGTTGTAAAAGAAGTAAAGAACTGAACAAATAGGCCAACGGTTTGCCAAAGTTTAGGGTCAGCTTAAATGTTTTTTTGGGTTTCAAAGTTTTTTTCCTGGTGTGCCCTGCTTAGGCTAGGCCATTAGGAATTGTGGGCTAGGCCCTTCGTGGGCCTGGTCCTTGGGTGCTTATGGGCTTGTCCCATAAGGTATTTTAATTTCAACCTTGATTGGAGTCCCCTCCCCTCTCCCCCCATCTTGATGTACCCTTTGTCAAGATTTCACTAATAAATGTTATTGCCGAAAAATAAAAGCTTAAATTTTAGCACAACAGTTAACAGATAATATTTCATGCAATGAATAGAGATGAACAGTGTTCTAAAAGAAGGTCTAGAGGCCGAGTACTCGCCGCCTAGGCGCTAGAAGGCCCCTCACCGACTAGCTCGATTAGCCCGACTAACCCGACTAATTGCCCGAGTAGGCGCCGAGTACTAGGCCCTGGAAGCTAGAAGGTGCCCGGCCGCCCTGGGAGGGCCTAGCGAGTTTTAGAACCTTTCAGATGAAGCAGGGTGTGCTTGAGATTTCCATGTTGAATACCTCCTGTCTAAGTCCGATACAGAGACTTTTCAGTTGTCATCGTGCATAAAAAAATAGGAGAAGTGCATGCATGAAGTCTTACCAAATTAAGCAAAGCAAGAAACAGTAGCTCAAGCTCAGGTATTCAAATTAAGATTAAAATCCCAATACTTACAACCATCCGCGGCATGAACCTGCCATAACAGCTCACATTACGCCTGATCCTGGCTCGTAGCTTGCGTTCCAGTACTGGATCGAAACCATCATAAAGACGCCACTGCTCTTCTATCTCCTGTCTAGTGCTAGTTATGACTATTTCAGAGGCATCAAGAGCTAACTCCTCAGCCTCTATTCGACGCATTATTTTGTATGTCGTATTTATCTCTTCCTTTGATAGTCGGCCTTGTCTCAAAAGCTGTTCCAGCTTATCTCTACCAAGTGAGTGACCAGTGAAAAGCATGGGTACATTTAGAGCACCTGATAGAAGAGCAGCAGCATCGCCCGCATCGGCATAATGCCCATGGATAGCAACAGGCCACACGGGATGCCCACTGCCAATTTGCTCGCCAAATACTTTGGACATCTGTAATATGTGGTTAAGAGCACCATCAACAAATTCAGGGATGTAAGGCCACATGCTTTCTTTTGGGAGATATTTATTTCTTGGCCCAAAAGGAATACGAACAATATAAGCCCCACTACTCTCCCCCATCTCATCCATCAAACCATCAGAGTTTCTTGGAGGCAACATCTCTGTGGGTTCACCGTAACTCCAATCTACGTCTGGTGCAGACACTTGTCTTGTGAGTAAATCAACCCGATATACTCCCGGCATTGAGCCCAAAGCCCTTGCTAGTTCGACTACATACTTAACCTGCATAGGCAAAGTAAAGGGAAATAAGGAAAAGTCTTTAGATATCTCCCCAAGCAACTGCACAGGACCGACGTTTATTGACAGCAGTTTTAGTTGATCTAAAAGCTCTTGCAAACAATTTACCTGGCCACCAGTGTCCGAATCACGACCAAGCTCCATATTTTCACCCCTTATTAAACCATGAAGGCTGCAAGAATATCCATCGTTAAGAGTTAATTATTGCATCAGGCCAAGAGATATATCATTGTAGTTACAATGTAAAATTGAGGAAAGAGTGCAGGCATGGCCAAGGCATGTTTGAATATTAAAGAACAGATCTCATCTTCAAACTCGTCAAGTTAATTCACAGGAGACTTCTAGCGATTTGTCAAAAGGTAAATAAATAAACAACGTTGGCATAACACGAGAACACTTTATCAGCAAACCAGATGACTAGAGTTCAGTGCATGCCTTATCAAGACAATGTACAGCTTTTTCCCTTTCTGTTGACTAACCCATGCCTCCATCGTCTCAACAGAGCTAATTCTAGGTAATCGGCCCCTGTGGCTTTCACCATGAGCAGACAAATCACTGACTGTATCTCCTTTTTCCCCCTCGGACAAGTCTTCAGACATGTCAGCAGTCGCTTCTCTGCGGCCTCTTTCACGTTCAACCCGACGTTTAGTCATCCTTTGAGCTTCCTTTTCCTCCAGCTGCGTAAATAACAAACGCAATGAAAAGGTCAATTGGCAATTTCACTGTCAAGGACAGGATAAACCAAATACCAGAATGAGATTCCTACATTGAAACATAATAACCACAAAATAAAGGCATCCAACATAGTCTTTTGGGCCTCCAGGTGATGAAGAAAGAAAATGCATTTTAGGTAGGAAGGATAGTAGTTAAGGAAAAGTAAGATGGGCCAAGCATCATTTGACCCGAATGAGCTTCATCATAAAGTCTTCATTTCCATATCAAAAATGATTATTGTCTAGTACATAAATTTAGCCAAATCATATCTTTAAGCGAGTAGAGAGACACATTGAATGAGTTTAGAGAAATGCTGACAAAGACAACGACAAAAACGATAGTACTGGCTTTCATTACAGCAGGTAAACAGTATAATTAGAAATAAAGCCCAACAAATCAACATGGTCATTTGAACTTAAAAAAATTCTTTTCGAAGTTGACAATTTAAAGATAATAAGGTTTTCAAAATTGAAACCACTACAAGCCCAATTGTAAATCGATAAGTTAGAATACTAGATTCTAACTAATTCTCGTTTGGCATATCCGTCCCTTTCCCCAATTTGACAAAAATTTAAAGTTGAGATAAAAAACCTTCCATAACATTATCCACTCATTTGCTCAAACTCAAAAGTCAAAAGTCATACCACAATGAGTTTCACTCACGTCTTTACTCAAATCAAGGGAGACTCATCACTCATGCCTTGATTCTATTATAAAGGCTACTTCATGGCATTCAAATTATCCGCTCTGTCATTAATGCAGCTTTTTCTCAAAATTATGCGAAGATTTGAGTTCGTCGATTGAGTACTCCACATATCAAACGGAACTTCAGCTCAAATCGAGTGAACATTTGAGTAAAGGACCGGCGATGGTATTAACGAACAATACTCAAACCCCAGAAAGAACCAAGCTCAGATCTTATAGATTAATTACACCCACATCATTCACGGGAACAAGAGAATTAGAGTCCATAATTCCATATCAAGACTAAGATCTCCACTTAATTGGTAGCACTCATTCCAAGAAACCCTTCAACCTAGCCCTCAAATTACACTTATAATCTTCTGCCCATATAACTACACACACATCTGCATATTCAGATACACATAAACGCACACACAGAGAGAAAAATAATATAACATAAAATGCCAGTCACACATCCAAGTTTTCATCCATTCTTACATCCTCCCTCACAAGTGATGGTGGGACCCTCCAATAGTGTTGTGCGTCCCATAATCAACTGTGAGAGAGATTACGAATGGATGTAAACTTGGATGTGTCCCTAGCATTGCTCGAGATATAAACCTGTTTCTTCTGGCGAGCCAAATTCCAAATCCGCCAGCACATATTCTCCAATCTCGTATTCCTCTCCTGCGGGCTCCTTGTTGACGCGGCCTGCACCAAGCAATCGACAATTCACATATACATAAGCATAGCGATACGTAATTACACACTTTAGTCATCGAGAAAAAACCTATAACATCCTCACACACAGATCGAAGTCACATAATCAGCTGGATTAAGAGCCCGAGCGCAGCCGGGTGAGGACTGAGAATTATGTGAATCAAGTATATAAGCTTAGGATATGGCAAATCAATGGCTCGAGCTTCTCAAATCTTACCTAAGGTGTCCAGTTGCCGCAATTCATACACACACAGACAGATAAACAAATTTTAGCAACTCGAGAGTTTACGAGCACCTCGACTAATCTCTGCACCAATTTAACTAATCTCTGCATCAATTCAACCGTCCACCAACGAGTGTCCAATCAAAAAACACAAGCACACATACAAACATACATGCATATATAGATATGTATGGATATGTATAGATATGGAAATGGATGATGTGTAGGTGATACCTTAACCCAGGAGCGATAGAGATCGGTCTCATCGAACCCAATGACTTGCTCGACGAAGTATCGGGTTGGACTGAACCTTCCTCTCTCTCTAAGAAGCAGAGACGACTTCGCATCGTCGATCCCTGGCCCCACATCCAGTATCGCCTCCAGGTAACTGTTTATCCAGTCGTTTCCCGCCATCACCACCACCTCCTCCTCCTCCTCTATATACACCTACCCTGCAATTCTGGATAGATATGCGTCTGTGTATGTATATGTATATGTGGAGAGAGAAAGAGAGAGGAGGGAGGAGGAGAGCGAGGATTCTGAGATAGTGGTGCCTTCTGGACTCCTTCTGGATTGCTGGTTGGAGTTTCGCTGACGGTATTTAAGGACAGTGACTGGAGAGAGAGAGGGTGCGAGAATGCAAGAGAGAGACAGAGTGCTGATATATAGGGGAGGGGAATCTGATTGTAATTGTAAACAGATGATATTACTTTGAGGAGTTATCACTTTGACCCCGGAGGGTATGAGTTAAAATCACTATCAACACTAGAAACTTTTAAAAACCCGCGGTAAATTCCATCCGAGACAAACTCCCCTTTGTGCCATGTTTCTCCTTACTCGATGATCCAAATAGTTCATTTTATTTGTACCGCAGAGAAGAATGTCTACGACGGTCATTTGCTGGGAGGATCATGTACTTGTGGCAGAGTGGTTGAGTGCGATGACGTTAGAGTGGTGGAGCTTCTCAGGTTAACTAGCTAGTTAGGAGATAAGTCGCCTTTAGATTCTTAGGTAAGGGCAGGGAGAAAACCACAATATGAATCATGGATTTAGGTGACAACATAGAACTTTAGATGTAAGCTCGAAAAAAAGACAATAAACGCCATGAAGAAACCATTTGCACCATGGTTAAAGGAAACAGATTGGTCTGATGTTCTTTCTCGAGCTAGTTGAAGAGTTCTTTATTTAATTTAGGGAAATTTATCGAAATGGTCCCTCTAGTTTCACCCTAGTCTCGATTTCGTCCCTCTAGTTTCAATTTCACTCTAACGAACCCTGTAGTTTCAATTTTGGTCGATTTGAGTACAATTGATAACGGCCGTTAGGTTAAAGATAACGGAAATTGCAATTTCAGGGT